>ML276182.1:0-17825 GCA_005239495.1 Nicotiana undulata
TAGTCGTTTAGGGGTTAATTAAGGTAGGTAGAGATCTGGGCCGTTGATTTGAATTAATCAACGGCTCATATTAAAGGGGGATTGGGTCGGGTAGGCTAGGCATTGGGCCTGGGGGTGTTTGGGCCATTTAATTTGGGTTGAGGTCCGGGTAAAATTGAATTAAAATTGAAATTAAAATTGAAATTAAAAGTGGTTAGATGTTAAATACCCATAAAAAATAGATAAATAATTAATAAAAATGGATAATAATTATATAAAATTAAATTAAGGCTAAATATATGAAATTAAAGTGATTAATTGGTATTACAAATATAAAATGACTGATTATCGAATTAAAATAGCATAAAATGTATAATTAGGCTATAATTGCAAAGTCATTGCAATTATAGCCAAATAATGCTAATTAGGCCAATTTGTGAAATAATTTGGCCTTAATAGGACCTAAAATGATATATTAAACCAAGACATGCTTTTACGTTATTTGTAATGCAATTTATGGTTAGTTATTGGAGATAAAAAATACTGGATAAATTGGAATAAATTAATAGAAATATGGAAAAATTATAGAAAAATACCAATCATTATAAAAACTGATTTTGAAGTCATATATGCAAGTTTAAAAATAATTTGAGGAAAAATTGGGTATCAACAATGAGCCAAACAACATTTACAAAATAAACTCTTTTGTAAACCTAAGGATTACCTCTAATCCCTTTGTGGCAAACTAGCCTCTAGCTATTTGCGATAAACTTCAAGTTAGCTATAACTTGAACACTCAGTACCTATTACAATTGCTTCTAGATAAAGCTGAAAGGTATAAGTTGTAATCACCTACTACAAATAAACTAGACTAAAAGACAACAGATGGAACTGGTTCTTCTAGCTGGTTCAAGTATCTCCAGATTCGCACTCTCCAATTTGACTCGAACTACTTGCAAAATTTCCTCACGAATTTTGCTCTCAATTCTTGATAAATTTCTGCTTTTGTGCATTTCCTTACAATAAGAACATTCTGCAATATATATATATAGGATTTAGTAGATAAGGAATTAACTAGAATCCTAATGCTACTCTTCCTTGGTGAAAGAGTTCTAGTCAAACTCAACTCCTAAATCCTTCCTTATCTTAGATTCTGTTCTTATTGAATAAGGAGTTCTTCTCCATTTTAGTTTTTGCAATTTTTTCGATAAGGAGATATCTTAATTTCACCAGAATACGTATATCTCCTGCATGTGCATCTCATGTGCCTTTGACTCTACTCGTCTATGTCACCTGTGATGGACCTGGTTCATCTCTGAGTTCCTTTGTCAATCTTCAAAACTATTTCCTTTCTTGGGCTAACAAATTTTTCTTTTTGATGATGACAAACTTTGTGCATCATGCCTGTTTCAGCTTAGTCCAATAGTGACACATATTAGAGTATTAAGCATTTATCATAAAGAACCATGTTCATTAGGTTATAAATATCACATGTTCAGAGCACAACCTATCTTCCCCCTTTTGGCATCATCGAAAAGTTGCAAAAAAAAATTGTGTGAATCCCAGATTTTTAACACTTACTCATGGCCATTTGGGCAACTGCATATGCAATCATGGATTAATCATCAATAATCAACTAAGAATTCAAACTATCATAGAAATAGAGATACTGAATCAGAGCAAAAAGCAGCAATCTTCATTTATAGAGAGAATAAGATTCGGCCACAATCCACAAAGAACGAAAAGACAAGTTTTTGACCCAACCCTTATTTAGAGTGACCTAAAACTAAAAGAAAAGAGAATGTGACCGAGCCCTGGTATCAGAGCTGCCTACATATCCTTGGCTATAAAGGAATCATGCCACGTGTAGTTCAGAAGTAGGAAGAGCGAAGGAGTATACCGAGGTGGAGAGCCGATTAAGGTGTCGTTCCGTCGAGGTTTCGGTCCGCGGCTCTGTTATTACATCAAAATCAAGAAATGAAAAAGACTAACTAATCCTATCAGCTACGAGTTACAATATTCCTATATATGTGTCTTCTGAAGCTTGATCTTGAGTCTTGGTTATTTCTTCATACGGACTCTGATCCGAATCTTGATGCTTGTTAGCTGCAGGTGATGGTTCATTCCTTTTTACACTTCGTGGATCAAGGCGGGACAAACAAAGCTTGTGACTTTAATCACGTCTTGAGCAGTCCACATCTTTTCTCCGCTTCTGCACTTTGAGTTCACTTTTTCTTTTTTTCTTCTTTTTATTTTATTATGGATTGAGACTCCTTCTTTTGGTCGTCTCGAACCCTGTGCCTTTAGGTAAAACCTGCTTAGACACCAAAACAAACAAATGAACGAAAATTTTCTGCCCCAGATTTCACTAGGAAAATTTCGTGAGTTATCCATAGCAAAAACTCTAAACTACTTCATTATTGAAAGCAATAAAAGGTCGGGAATAGTGTACCCTAAAAGTATCATGATGATTCTTTTATTTTGTGGATGGTGTTTCCTTATTTTTGAAATGATGCCTCAACTAAGGATTGATGTACCTTATGTTGGGAAAATGTGGCCAGGGAATGGAATACCCTATATTGGCAAAGATATCAGGGAATAGTGTACCATGCATTTAAGATCTAATCAACTAGGGAGTGGATAGCCTATGTTGGAAAAGGAGACTAGGGTGTGGAGACCCTACGTCTAAAATAAACTCAACTAGGGATTGGAGACCTTATGTTGGAAAATCATCAACTAGGGAGTGGAGACCCTATGTTGGCATCAGGTTATGCTGGCATCAACTAGGGAGTGGAGACCCTATGTTGGAAAACGAGACCAGGGAATTGTAGACCCTATGCTAAAACGAACCAAGAAGGATTTTTGTTTTTCAATTTTTTTTGTTGAGAAAATCATCCTATTAAACAAATTGCCCCAATGCTTATTTTCTAAGGACATAAATAAACTATTTTTTTTTTTTAAAAACAAGACTTCTTCTTTTTTTTTTAAAATTATCATAGGAGAAAATTCATCAGACTAGGTTTTCTTATCTTAGGAGAAAGATTCATCAGACTAACACGTCAATCCTAGGAGAAAGTTCATCAGACTAGTTTTTTTTTCTTTTTTTTCTTTTTGGTATCTTAGAAGAAAGATTCATCAGACTAAGATTTTTATCCTAGGAGAAAGTTCATCAGACTAGGTCATTTATCTTAGGAGAAACATTCACCGGACTAATATTTCGATCTTAAGAGAAAATTCATCAGACTAGGTCATTTTTTTTTATCTTAGAAGAAAGATTCATCAGACTAAGATTTCTGTCCTAGGAGAAAGTTCATCAGACTAGGTCTTCTATCTTAGGAGAAAGATTCATCGGACTAAGATTTTTATCCTAGGAGAAAGTTCATCAGACTAGGCCTTTTTTTTTGTTATCTTAGGAGAAAGATTCATCAGACTAAGATTTTTGTCCTAGAAGAAAGTTTGTCAGACTAGGTCTTCTATCTTAGGAGAAAGATTCATCGGACTAAGATTTCTATCCTAGGAGAAAGTTCATCAGACTAGGTCTTCTATCTTAGGAGAAAAATTCATCGGACTAAGATTTCTATCCTAGGAGAAAGTTAATCAGACTAGGTTTTCTATATTAGGAGAAAGATTCATCAGACTAAGATTTCGATCCTAGGAGAAAATTCATCAGATTAGATCCTTTTTTTTTGTTATTATCTTAGGAGAAAGATTCATCAGACTAAGACGTCTATCCTAGGAGAAAGTTCATCAGACTAGGTCTTCTATCTTAGGAGAAAGATTCATCAGACTAAGACGTCTATCCTAGGAGAAAGTTCATCAGACTAGGTTTTTTTTCTTTATTTTTTGGTATGTTAGGCGAAAGATTCATGTCACGACCCAGAATCCTAATCCAGGGCGTGATGGCGCCCAACGACGGGGTTAGGCAAGCCAATATGAATTTCACTAAGTGTTACCCTTCCCATTTGATTAAACAAGTCAATATTTACATTTTTTAAACAGTTAAACATGATGATAGCTTGATATGAAAATAAAAGCATAACACTACATGGCCAAAACAAAGCATATGTATGCCTATACAACCCAAAACCCAAAATATACACTACGCGTGTGCCAGGAACTAGTGTCACGAGTGTCATGGGCATACTAACGGAATATACAAAGGAAAGTAATATATATACAAATCCACAGTCTGGATGAAATAGACGGGGAAAATAACAAAAGTAAGTGAAAACTCCATGGTGGTGCTGGAAATCGCCAGAGGAAGCAGCTCACCGTGAAGTCAAGACCACTAGCTCAGGGTCTATCTTCGGTACAATAACCAGAAGCACCGACCTCAGTACTTGTACAGTTAAGTACATAAGTGCAGCATGAGTACATATTAAAATAAATATGTACCCAGTGAGTATCCCGCCTAATCTCGAAGAAGTAGTGACGAGAGGTCGACTCGATACTCACTAAGGTCTAACAGTAATAACATATGATAGAATATAATGAAATAGAGTAGGCATGTCTGGAAATAAGCAACAAGTACATATCAAGAGTGGAAATCCAAACAACTACTGAATTAAGCAATAATGCACTTTCAAGGGTAGGACCACCGAACGAAACAATAATCACCAAGTCTTAGATCCGCCGTGGCGTACGGCCCGCTCCCATAAGGTACCTTCTAAACTCGTCGTGGCGTACGGCCCGATCCCATATATATTTCAAATACTTTTCTACTCTGCCGTGGCGTACGGCCCGATCCCATATATATTGCAAATACTTTTCAACTCTGTCGTGGCGTACGGCCCGATCCCAAGGTTAGAAAGGAGACTCACCTCGTGCCGAATCTACCCCTCGGACCATAATTGCGCCCGAAACTCCGAACTCTACACCCGAGGACTCGCAACTAGCCAAAAGGGGTATAGTTAAATCAATGCATGCACAATGTGGGAAGTTATCTGAGTTATTCAACAAAATCGCTATTCTTGAAGAATTCCCAAATTCCAACCCCGGTCCTGCATGTTCAAATTCCGAAAATTCTCGAAGGGATCACTCACCCATAGCCTAAGGATCATTAAGGTGTGATTTCTACTTGAATTCATGGCCTAAAATGGAAAATCACAAAATCCTCAAGAGCCCTAAAATTACTACCTAATTCCATGATTTTTGATAATTTAGTAGGGAATTTAACTAGGAATTGATGTTTGAAACTAGTAAAACCATGGAATTTACTTACCTCAATAACAGTGGTGGAAGGTTCCTTGAAGAGCTCTTTAAAGACTTGAGGAGGAAGATGAAAATGGAGGAAATATGCTAAGTCCCGTATTTAATAAAACTGCCCAGGGATTCCTTCACTGCGATCATGACAAGGGACCTGTGATCGCGAAGGCCAACTGGCCAGACCTCTGCGATCGCGGCAGAGGTCCTGCGATCGCGAAGGCCAACTGGCCAGACCTCTGCGATCGCGGCAGAGGTCCTGCGATCGCGAAGAGTAACTGTGCCCGACCCTGACTTGGCACTATGCGATCGTGAGGATGGGGCTGCGATCGCGAAGGCATGGAGTCCAGTCTTCCGCGATCGCGAAGAGGAAGCTGCGATCGCGAAGAACAATCAGCAGCCCAGCAAAATTCCTTCTCCGCGATCGCGACCCACCTTCTGCGATCGCAGAGAAGGAAACCAGACAACAAAAATCTTGTTTTTCCAACTTAGCTCCCAGGGGTCCAAAACTCACCCGAGCCCCTCGGGACCCCGTCCAAAAGCACCGGCAAGTCTGTATTCATGATACAGACTCACTCGAACTTCCGAAACATGAAAAACAACAGTGAAACTCAGAATTCAACCCCAAAACCAAATTGAATCAAGCTTAAGAACTTAAGATTCTAGAATTCATTTCAATGCGCCGAACCAGCCTATACTACTCGGAATGATTTCAAATTTTGCAGACAAGTCATAAATGAAATTACGGAACTATTCCCAGTCTCGGAATTTCATTCGGATCTCGGTGACATAAAATCATATTCCAAACCAAATTTAAAATTCTATGAAAATCCTCAAAACTTCATTAACTCTAAATTTCCCATTTTGATCCGAAACCCATCAAATCAAGTCCGTTTCTTACCAAATTTCACAGATAACTTAAATAACGCATATTGAACCTATCCCGTGATTCGGAACCATAATACAGGCCCGACAGCACAGGTTTCGCATCGAGGTTCATTTTCATAAGTCTTTATTATTTTCAGAAAATAATTTTCTTTAAAAATTTATTTCTCGGACTTGGGTCCTCGAAATTCGATTCCGGGCATACGCCCAAGTCCCATATTTTTCTACGGACCTTCCGGGATCGCCAGATCACGGGTCCGGGTCCGTTTACCAAAAATGTTGACCAAAGTCAACTTTATTCGATTTAATTATCATAAATTCAACTCTTTATCAAGTTTCCACATAAAGGCTTCCCGGCTACGCGTCCGGGCTGCGCACGCACATCTAGGTGAGATTAACAGAGGCTTTCGGAGCCTCGAAACACAGTCATAATTAAATTTACATAAGATGACCTTTTGGGTCATCACAATTCATCAAACTAAGATTTCTATCCTAGGAGAAAAGTCATCAGACTAAGTCCTTTTTTTTGTTATTTTAGGAGAAAGATTCATCACACTAAGATTTTTGTCCTAGGAGAAAGTTCATCAGACAAGGTCTTCTATCTTAGGAGAAAGATTCATCGGACTAAGATTTCGATCCTAGGAGAAAATTGATCAGACTAAGTCCCTTTTTTGTTATCTTAGGAGAAAGATTTATCAGACTAAGATTTCGATCCTAAGAGAAAATTCATCAGACTAGGTTTTCTATCTTAGGAGAAAAATTCATCATGCTAAGATTTTTATTGAGATCAAATCCATCAGACTATGACTTTTTATCCTAGGAGGAAAAATGTGAAGAGAAATGGCAACATTTTATGCACACAGATAAAGGCAAAGATTTGAGAAACTTCCCTTTGTCGGTTCTTCTCTTCTTCTTTTTTTCATTCTTTTCTTCTTCTTTTTTGTGTTTTTGAACAAACTTTCTTGCACTGCTTTGTTCCTATTTCAAACAAAGAAAATTTGTCAATTTTAAAAGTGGTGGTCGGTTTGTGGCCTTGAGTCATGAGCAGCTTGGCTTTTGCTCATTCAACTTGAGTCGATTTCAAGAGACTTTTGCTCTACATAAACCCTGATTGTTTCACACCTAGTGCCGTTTGTATTTGTGGCTCAGTTAGCCTTATCCCAACAGTAGATCTTTGCTTAGGCGACCTTTTACGATATCTTGAATGGCTTCTTGCCTTTTGGAGCAATTTGTCTGTCAGAGAGAATCATCAGTTATCTTTGCTTGTGCCAAGTAGGCTAACAAGGGCCTTTTGGGGAGAAGCCTCTACATGAATCCTCAATGCATGTTGACTGTAACAACTGAATGTGCTGGCCAAAATTCACTTTGTGCAACTGAAAAGTTGATAGCAGATTTGAAATCTTTTCTTGCTTGTTTTGATAAAGATTGACTCAGAATGAAAGACAAAATGATGCAAAGAAACAAGTATTAACAAGCAATGCCCGTGTCGGAAGGACAGAATGAAGATTTTTTTTTTTTTTTGCGGTAACTAGCCTTAATGATTATGACATGCATTTTGGACTTAACGGCTGATCTATCAAACTGATCTAACATTTCCTTTTACTATTCCCATGACATTTAAAGTCGGTCTTGTTTATGCCAATTCTTCGCATCAGCTTCACGACTCACTTTCGACTAGTAGTGCCTGAAGGGTTTTCACCAACAAGTCTCTGTCATTTATTTATCTCTACTTACCGTCGCCTTACAATGCCCGTGAGGGTTTTCACTAGTAAGACTCTCTCATTTTTTTCTTTTTCTTTTTCTTTATTTTGTGAGCAACTTGACAGTGTTCTATGTGGTGTGACAACCGTTTCTCATTCCATGCTTTCTTGGGTGAGCAACTGACAAGGTTCTATGTCACGTGAAAATCGTTTCTCATTGCATGCTTCTCTTGACATTCTTGAAGGCATATCGGGAGGTCTTTATTTCGAAGTTTTTTGGATAGAGTTGGAAAGAAAGGTCGGCATGAAGGCTCAAAGTTGACTCAAAATGAGGGGTTGTAGACTTACAACTCTTGGAATCGACTCTTTCAAAAGTGGAATAAAATCTTTGCCCTAAGCACTCATGAAACCAGGCGGTGTTCATGGCTGACACGAACACAACCGTGAGAACCAAAGACGGTTAAGGATTGATTGTGTGACTTATGGTTGTCTAGGTATACACCAAAGTTCAATGGTTCAAAGATATCAAATCTACCGATTGACCGAGTATATCCGACATAAGTTCACTACGGAAAGTTCAAAGGGAAACCTACTTATCCAGATACGATTAATCCTTAATTACGAATCACACAGTATTTTCATGCATATTGTTTCACATATGTCCATTCCCCATTCATGTGGGGGATTGTTGCATTTTTATTAAGGGGTGTGAATGAGAAATGGAAGAGGTACCTCTTGGATTGTACCTCTTCATCTCACCCTTTCATTGTCTATAAATTTAGAGGCTTGGCCTCATTTTTAAAACATGGAAAATCTGAAAATTGCTCCCCTCTTTTCTACTTTGTTGCATTATTTTCTAAATAAACATAAGTGTCGAGTGTGATTTGAGTTCGCTGAAGTTCTGTCATTGAAGTGCCGCTATCACAGAATAGTTATTCCGTTCTATCCTGGGAGGAATTAATCCGCATACCTTGGGCTACAGTGAGGGGATTAAATTCCTTAATGACACACTGTGAATTCAGTGGGCTCAAAATTATTTTACGACTTGTTTATAACGTTTGTTTATTTTTTTGATTTTCTGATTTTGAGCACAATAATACCAACAGAAATTGCATAGGGAACTTTTCCTCCTTAGAGGGGCAAGGTTGAAGGTTCTATTTTCATTGCCCTTCTGTCTTAATTCTGCTTTTTCTATCCTGAGCCTCCTCCCATGGGGAAAAGGATTAAGAAAAATATAAAAAGAAATAAAATTCTAATTATCTACATTTTACCACCTAGTAATTATTTATAAGGACACAGACGAGCTTTGTACTGCATGGTTGCTCTTTTTGTTAATCCTGGTCAACAAATGAGCTTTTTGTACTGTAAATTTTGTAACTCTATCTTTGTAGCCATTTAAATTTTAAAAACGTATTAAATAGAATAAGTAAAACTGAGATTCAAATAGAGACATTATTGTCTAAGACCTCAATTAAATAAATTTCGTATTTATTGTTTTTTTTTGTTGTGTGTGGAAGGGGGCAGGGGCGGATGCAATGTGGTAGATGCGGGTTCAATTGAACCCATAAACTTTCGATGCGGAGTAGAAATTTATGTGTAAAATTCATTAAAATTATAAAAATAATGGATATGAACCCATAACTTTAAAAATATAATGGGCTATATGTTAAGAATCTTAAAAGTTGAACTCAAAGAGTTTAAATTCTGGATCCGCCTCGGGGGAGGAGACATTCGTTTTCTTTTCAATTTATCAATATCCTTTTGATAGAAAATGTTTCTTCTAATTATTCCTTGCAAAATACATAAGTTGACACCTGATTTATGACTCAAATCCATTTTACACACTTTTTGGGAACGAATATTGCTTTACATAACCAATTTTTTCAAAGTGTATCTAAGACACACTACTTTTTTAAACCACTTTTTTAGAATATATGCAATATCACGCACCAATCAAACAGTGACACGTGTCATTAAAAAATAAAATAATTAAAATTACAGTTATACCTCTCATCTTCCCCATCTAAATTATCATGGTTGTTTTCCTTCTCTCTTCGCCATCAAACACCATAGCCTCTTCCTCCACCTTTTACTTAATAACAAAGCCTCCATTAACTAACAAAAATCACCAGAAAACACACCCAAGACTCCATCTTTTCCGCTGAAATTGAATCAAGCTTTAATGGTTGGAAAAAATTTCGGAAAATTATTGCTTCCGGAAAATTCAACTTTGTCATGGGTAAAGCTCAAGTTAAGCTTCTCTGCAAAAAAGAAAAGATCTTCTATACAAAAGGTTAAAGCAAGCTTTTGTCAGAGCTACAAAAAGTTTTAATTGCTGAATCTAATCAAAATATCTCGACAAAAGATCTGGAAAAAAAACTAAGAACTAATCGACGAGAAGAGATATGAGAAATCGTGGTATGTCTATTTGAGAAGAAGGAGATAGGGTGGTGGAGCTCAAGGAGTAGCTATGGCAGAATTTTAGAAAAGAAAGAAGATGGCTCAATTTAAAATATTAAAAAACTAAAAAGAAATTACATCTGACACAAAATTCTTCTGTTCACGCGACTCATTCGTTTGAAAAAACATGCACTGGCCACGTATGCTAAGTACTGTGTGTTAGATACACTTTGAAAAAGTTGAGTGTGTAAAGTAATATTCGTTCTCAAAAAAATATGTAATAGAAATTACGCTCATAGTTCGGAGGTAACTTATGTATTTTACCATTATTCGTTGCTTCTATAGATTTTCTTGCACCCAAAAGCACCCACAGTATCTGATTGAGTAATAGGTCTACCACTTGAAATTCCATTTTAGTGCAAGACTTGAGTCTCCCAAGAAAAACTTTGATTTAAAAATCAGTGGTTGAATTTGCAAGCAAAGGCAATCCATGTTGCTACCCATACTGCCAAATTAAACAAGATCCTAGGTGAAAGTTGTACTTCTTATCATTCCTATGCACAGTCATGAAAATGCATGATCCAACCTCGTACAACAAACTTTTAAGGAAGCTTTGCCAATATAAAAGCTAGTATCTTTTTCGCCTTCTCGTTCATACAAACAGTGTAATCGAGAGAGCATACATAACAATTCAGCTAAAGTAGAACGAAAATGAGAAAGAATGATGTTCATGTAGTAGTACTACCCTGGTCTGCATTTGGTCACCTTATTCCATTTTTCAATTTCTCAATAGCCTTAGCCAAGGAAGGAGGAGTTCATGTATCATTCATATCCACTCCCAAGAATATCAAAAGACTCCCTAAAGTTCCTCCAAACTTAACACACCTTGTAAAATTAGTAGAATTTCCATTGCCAACTCTTGACGACAAGAGTCTTTTGCCTGAAGATGCAGAAGCTTCTGTTGATCTACCATTAGAAAAAATTCAGTACTTGAAAGCAGCTTATGACTTACTCCAAGAACCCATCAAACAATTCATTGCAGATAAAAAGCCAGATTGGATTATTGTTGACTTCTTCCAATATTGGATAGTTGAGATAGCTGAAGCTTATGATATCCCTATGATTCACCTCAGTGTTTTCTCAGCTGCTTCAAGAGCTTTCTTGATTGCAGCAAGAGCTTCAGGACCGATTCCTGAAAGTCTTACCTCACCTGCTTCTGAGAAGCTGGAATTTTCATCAACTTTGGCTTACCGGAGTTATGAAGCATTAGAGCTTTTCTCCTCATCTTTCCAAGAAGACGCCTCAGGTTTATCCTACGCTCAACGTTCAGCCAAAATATTGCGTACATGTCGAGCTATGGCTATACGAAGTTGCAAGGAATTCGAAGGTGATTACTTGGATGCGGTGCACAAACTCATCTCTAAGCCTACTATTCCAGTTGGATTACTACCACCTGAAACATCATCACTAGGAGGAGAAAACTTCATTAACGGCGATCAGTCGTGGCCGAGAATCTTCAAATGGCTCGATCAACAGAAGGCTGGGTCAGTTATATTTGTGGGATTTGGAAGCGAGTGCAAACCTAGTAAAGAGCAAGTAGATGAAATAGCATATGGGCTTGAGCTTTCTGAGCTACCATTTATATGGATACTACAGAAGCCCAGTTGGAGTTCAGATCATGAAGTGGATCCTTTGCCAGCAGGATTTGGGTTGACCAATGCAGAGAAAGGAGTGGTGCACATTGGATGGGCCCCACAGAAGGAAATTCTGGCACATCCTTGTATTGGGGGTACTCTAACTCAAGCGGGCCTAAGTTCTACTGTAGAAACTCTACAGCATGGGCATGTTCTTGTTGCTCTGCCATTTGTGTATGATCAGGGGTTGAATGCAAGATTGTTAGTGGAAAAAGGAATGGCAATTGAAGTAGAGAGAAAGGAAGAAAATGGGTCATTTACCAGAAAGGAGATAGCCAAGGCATTAACGTACGCCATGATTTCTGAAGATGGTGAAGAGCTTAGAGCTAGAGCAAGAGAAGCTGCTGCCATATTTGGAGATAGACAGCTTCATGATTCTTACATTGCTACCTTTGTTGAGTATCTGAAAAATAAGGAGTAGGGAATAAAACTCTGTTCTGTCCTCATTTTCTTCTACTTCCTATGCAGTAGAAATTTTAATTAGAATGAATAAACAACAATTTGCAATGGCATTTAACATTACTTGCTTCCTCTCAGTGGATTTCTTTTATAATGTATCCACAACACCAAGGATTAGCCAAATGTTGCTTCATTATACAGGCTGTTTGAAGGAGAATATCGTGTTCTGTCAAACCTTACTCTGAATACTTAAAGAGGGCAATCGTCTACTGAATGAAGAGATTCATAGATCATTGGCTCATGGCTGAATGAACAGAAATATCATAAGCATATGTTCGGATAGATTAGATATAATCACATTCATATGCCCAATCTTACATATAAACTCTTACTTCTCCTACACTTCCGACTCATCCTTTATATTACCTCCTATTTTAACTTCACTTGTAACTTAAAAGTTTCTTGAGAGAGGGATTGGTCTTTGGAGGAGGTTGTGCTCATATTGCTAAGTTTTGGCAAATATCAACATAACTGAATAAACTTCTATGAAACAACAGAAGCCCAGGTAAAATTTATTAATAGGATCTCAAAGCAAGCGACTAATTTCGATGTACTGGGCTACTTCTTAGCAATATTGAAGGTCAGGTGCACTCCACCTTTAATTATAAATTATATCTCAACCCGATCCTTATTGAGGATTAAAGTTAGTTACAAGAGGGGTATTTTAGACAATGCACACACACATGTGATATACACATGAGTGGGAGTTAGGTTGTTAAATACTGTTAAAGTGCTGCAACTGTGTATTAAGAAATGAAATCATTCTCCTGCTTCTCCCTCTCTATTCTCTGAATCCTCTAGAATTTAGGGTTTGAATTACTCATGCAAATCTAGATTCTATCATTATATATTCAGAAAAGAGACGGACAAAATAGCATGAAGCTAATGAACTTTAATCATGAACAGGAAAAGAGAGAGAATAGTTATCGATAGTTATGGTCGTCCTTTCTATTAAAACTATAGGGGTCAATGTGTAATTAGAAAGAGTTAGAGGTTAGTCGATTAGTTTGTTGTTAAATAGTAACCTTCCTAGAATTAGTTAGAACTAATTCATTTTCTTCTTTCTCAATTCTCTCTGCAATGATGTGAGAAACAGATATCTCTTTCTTTTCTAAAATTTCTTCAATCTCTCTTCTTCATTCATTGCATGTCAATAATTTGTTGATTGCAAACTCTCAATTCAAGTTCTAACATGGTATCAGAGCATCGATTACTGGATTGAATTTTTTGCGACTCTGTTTCATCAGTTTTTGTTCTTCGAAGCTTGACCTAATTTCAGCAATGGCGAACGATGAGATTGAAAATTTACCTCATAATCATCCAATGTTCCTAAAGGATTCTGATGCGCCAGGAACAACTCTAATCTCGCTCAAACTCACAAGGCCAAAAAACTATGCCCTTTAGAGTAGATCTATGTGAGTTGCTCTTGTGGTGAAGGATAAATTAGGGTTTGTGGATGGCACTTGTGTCAAAAGCTCTTCTTATAGAGGCGATTTGGCCACACAATGGGAAAGATGCAACGCGGTCGTGGTGTCATAGCTAAGCAGTACTGTTTCAGCGAAATTAGTACCAAGTATTATGTATGCTTCTAGTGCAAGGAAGGTTTGGGATGAATTCAAGGAGAGATTTGATAAGGACAATTTGACTAGAATTTATCAATTGTGGACATAGATTGCAATCCTAAGGCGAGGTACGGACATAGATTGCAATCCTAAGGCGAGGTACGGATTTTGTCACAAGTTATTACTCAAAATTAAAGAATTTATGGGATGAGCTAGATATACTAGCACTTTTACCTTCATGTGACCGTGCGGAATCTCGACCTTATGTAGAACATCTAGTAAGACAAAGATTGCTGCAATTTCTAATGGGACTTAATGAGAGTTACAACCATGTAAGGAGTGATGTTTTACTGAAGCGGCCAGTTTTAAGTGTTAATCAAGTGTATGCAGTTGTAGTTCAGGAAGAAAGCCAAAGAAGATTGGGTGTACTAGATTCCAACAAGGATCCTGTAACGATGTTAGCAGCAGAAAGAGGCCAAGCATTTAAGAACAAAAAGCCAGGAATGATCTATGAGCATTGTGGTTATAAGGGACACCTAAAGAAAAACTGCTACAAAATCATTGGGTATCCACCTAACTTTAAGAGAAAGAAGAAAGGACAATACAATATGACCAAACCTTTTCGCGAACACTGTAAATACGGAAGAAAGTGTCATTGGAAAGGGTCAGATTCAAATTCAGCAAAGGACTTACTTTACTGAGAAGCAATACAATCAGTTGGTGAACTTGTTGTCAAAGACCTCAACAGGTGAAAACTCTTCAATTCAGGGAGCATCCTCAAACTTGGCAGGTACTGTGTCACTATTGTCTAATGCCCAATGTTATGATTGGGTAGTAGAGTCAGGAGCTTCACATTATATTACTTTTTGCAAAAATATTTTGGAAAGCATCCAAAGCATAAACAGACAAAGCAATGATGGAGTACAAATTCCAACTGGATCTAGATTAGGAACTATACACACAGGGGATGCAATAATAATGGATACACAGAGAATTACAAATGTTCTACATGTCCCTGATTTTAAGTTCAATTTGCTTTTCGTGTCAAAACTGACAAAACAACTATGTTGTTCAGCTTGCTTTTATCCTTACTTTGTCATCTTTCAGGGCCTCTACAATGGCAAGGTTATGGGGATTGGTAGAGAAGACAATGTATTATACATACTCAGAAGAGAGAAGGATATAGCAGTAGCATCTGTTCAAAGGGAAGACATAAACAGTAATTTGTGGCACAACATGCTAGGACATGCTTCAACAATAGCCATGCAGCACCTACCAGATTTGCATAATAAAGTCAAGTTAGATGTACAAAAATATTGTCATATCTATCCATTAGCAAAACAATGTAGACTAAAGTTTTCTATTAGTACAAGTAAGACTGATAGCATTTTCAGATTGTGCACATTGATGTATGGGGTCTATACAGAACAACAACTTATGACAAGAAGTATTATTTTGTTACCTTGGTTGATGATTTCAGTAGATACACATGGCCTTGTCTGTTACATTCAAAATGTGAAGTGATAGTTGTATTGAGGGACTTCTTCTTATTAATAAAGAATCAGTTTGGTACTTGTGTCAAGAGACTGAGATCTGATAATGGAACAAAGTTCTTCAATAGAAAATGTAATGAATTACTGTATTCAATAGGAATTATACATCAGAGTAGTTGTCCTTATACACCCCAACAAAATTGGGTGGTTGAGAGAAAGCATAGGCGTATTTTGGAAGTAGCAAGGGCTCTAAAGTTCAAAGTGATATGCCTTCAAGATTTTGGGGTGATTGTGTGAAAACTGTTGTCTATCTAATTAACAAGTTGCCTACAAAAGTATTAAAAGGCAAGCCACCTTATGAAATATTGTTTGGAAGGACACCTAAAATAGATCATTTGAGGGTGTTTGGGTGCCTATTTTACGCGTGTATACTGCCTAGGAAGGACAAGTTCTCACCAAGGGCAAGGAAGATTGTTTTGGTGGGATATTCAGAAACTCAAAAGGGATACAAATTATATGACATGGACACCAGATATTTCCTAGTTAGCAGGGATGTGAGGTTTAGGGAGGACATTTTTCCCTTTAAGAATCTCATAGAAGAAAATGAAGATATATTTACTCAATTCACAGGTATACCAGTATCCTTAGAAGGAAAACTAACACATGAAGATGAGCATTTTTCTATTACAGGAGATGGAAATGTTAATGCAGCAGATGGAGGTGATATTATAGGCACTAAGATGTTATTCCAGAAGTTAAAACACATTCAGTTGAAGAAGAACCACCAGTATCAGTGGCAGCAGATCAAACAAGAGCTGATGCAGACAGTTTTTGGAAAAAACAATTTAATTTTCAAAAAATAAACAGATTCAGACTACATGGTGCAGCAGAGCAAACGGAATCCAATTTTGGCACCTGATTCAAACAAATTGGTGCTTATTCAAACTAGATACTCAGATCAGTACTTAAAGTAGTCACAAAAGAAAGGATAGTTGAATTAACAGACAAAACTGACCACACATGCTTGTAATATCTAAACTGACCACCCGGTCTGTCGTTACGTAAAACTTGCATTAAAATTATTGTTATTAACTTGTTATGGATTGGATATACTGTTATTGATGTGTGAGAGTTGGTAGGCTTGGAATCGAAATGGTTACAGTGATGATTTAGTCACTTAGTCCTTAAGAATGGCCATAAGATGAGAAAAGTCAACTGAGAGTTGACTTATTGGTAAACGACCTCAAAATGCGGATTTTATGGCTCGTATAGCTTCATTAGGTGATTTGGGAATTAGGAGTGTGTTCAGAATAATTTTGTGATGTCCGGTGTAGAATTAGGCTTGAATTGGCGAAAGTTAGTTTTTGGTGATTTTTGGTCGGCAGTGGAAAATAGTCTATCGGGGTCGGAATGGAATTTCGACAGTTGGAACAGGTTTATAATATCATTTTGGATGTGTTTGCAAAATTTCAGGTCAATCGAAGTTGTTTTGGATAGTTTCGGCATATTTTGTGGATTTTAAAATTTTCAAAGTTCTTAGGCTTGAATCCGATGTAAATTTGGTGTTTTGATGTTAGTTTTGGTGTTTTGAGAGTGAAACTAAGTTTGAATGATCATATGTGATGTGTTGGTATAGTTGGTTGGGGTCCCAAGGAGCTCGGGTGAGTTTTGGATAGGTTTGGGCTGCGTTGTGCTCCTTTTTCTTATGCTTCGGCGTCGTTTCTTCAAGCATAAATGATATCATATAGAACAAAATGAGCTCCGATTACTACTTTGAATGAAGTATTAGATCCGTATCATAATTACGGACCCGTAGCAAAAATAATCATCGAATTTGGACATCGTATGAGGATTTTATGGCCATTTTACCAAGGTTGCCCAGATCTTTATGGTTAATGACGAAATTGCGCCTGACGGCGTATTAAAAACTTGCATTATTTGCAAATCTTAAAATCTACATATCTCCTTCATTATAAGGTCAAATTGAGTGATTCAAAAGCCTAAATTGATTAGAATTTCACAAGGAATCCATTGGGAGCAGTAAAACGCGTGAACAGTATATATATAACGAGCAGTTCGAGTTTTCTTCCAATTTTTTACCAGGGAGAAGCTTTTTGGGCGATTTTTGAAGGAGAAAATCAGTGGCTATTACATAGGTAAGCAATTTGATTATTAAAACTCATTTATGGATGATTATAGACCATAACCCCAGCCTTTAATTCATGAAAAACAGTAGAAAAATAGGATTTTGAGGCATGAGATTATGAGACCTTCAAGGGTCGATTTGAGGGGTCAAACGGACTCCGATTTTGGTGTTCTTTATATGTACGGAATCGTGAGAAGATGAAGAACACTTTTATGTAAAAAAATTGAGTTTCGGGACGCAGGACGGGGGTCGGGTTTTGACCGGTTTCGGATTTTTGAGTTAAATTCGATATTTTTCAATTGGAA
>ML276183.1:0-27185 GCA_005239495.1 Nicotiana undulata
CTGAGCTTACATCAATTGACTTACAATGTACTCTCACGTACGCAAACATGGGGTGTAACAATATTGATGCCCTGTGATTCACAATCTCATTCGTGATTCTTGTGACTGATTTTCAGAACCAAAATTGTATTCTACCTTATTTTCTGTTGTCAATTATTTGACATATACTTTCCTTAATTATGTATTGTGCACTTAGTCTTTATTGCATGCCACATTTTGTATTACTCCTATTATGGTAAAGTCAGTCTTCTAAGTGATTCTTTCCTTATTTGATACAACTTGTACCTGGTTGAATCATGATTCCCTAATTAAAGGGAGCCTGGTCCTTTGATTGATTCTAATTAGTAGTATTTCTATAATTATGCTAGGTCAGTACTTGTTACCTTATTTTCTCTACTTGTTTTCAAAACTATAAATACCCTAGCATAACACACAGAAGCATATTAATATTCTGAACTTTCTCTTACTCTCCTACACACACTCTCTTGCTTCTCTTACAGATTACTCGCTACTCAGTCGGCTGAAAGCCAAGACTGAGTAACTCTACTGCTCTACTTGCTTTACTGCTCTTTTTTCCTGCACACTACTGCTCTACTTCTCTGAACTCATTCTCTCATTTTTGACTGGTATGTTTTCTATTTGATTTACATCATTCAAAACAACATGTTTTTATTCGTATTGCACTTCCTTTTATTTCTCTTATGCTTCTACTTATGGTTCTGTTGTTTACCTTGCAATTAGCATGCCTATTCACTAGTTCATTGATGTGATTACTCCTTCCCTATTTCAGCATGTCTACTGCTTCTCTTACTTGTTTGCTATAATTCTGCCTTACCCCCTGACCCCAGTACACTATAAGCATGCACTTGTGTAACCTTGAACCCTTCCCTGAACATAGTGTGCAATCCTGGCACCCCTCAATCTAATGTTGTTAAGTTGCTGGCATGAACATTTTGTGATAGACTGTGATGTGACTGTTTAAGTCCTGTAATATTTCTCTGATGTTTACTTGTGTGCAAATATGCTTTCACATATGAGCTACTTGTCCCCAAATTCCTTTTTCACTATTTGTGTTTGTTTCCCTTGAATTGTGTATGTTGATTTGGTTACTGATTGTCCTGTTTTCTTTCCTTCTCACACTGTTTTCACTAAGGGTAAAATTCTTCTATTGTTCTTTCAAAAAACTGATTTCAGATTGATCATTTTCAAACTGTTTTTCACAACTCAACTCTTTTAAAACTATATCAAGCACTCTCACATACTCTTAGAAGTCTAGGTTCTGCCCCTGTAGTGTGTGACTGCTTTGGGATCCTGTGAGCTCCCTCTGAACTCTGACACACTAAGGCTGGACCTTCCACACTGCACTTACTCAATTTTGGTTATGAATCTAGGTGTGAGCATTGTCCGGGATCCCTTGAGATCCTTAGGGAACTTTGACACACCTAGATCATGTGAAAGATTGTGAATCAATGGCATTGAGGTATTCTGGAGATGTTGGGACTATCAGTAGTCTCCCTATAGTGTAACTTCTTATTTTCTTTATACATTTATGTAATTTATGCCAATGGTCTGTAATAATTATTTTTAAACAACTCTGGGGTTGGATAGTGAAAAGGGAAGGGTAATATGCATGCTATAGTTATTAAAGGGTAGATATCATGCTTTTAGGCTTACATTTCCTACATGTGCACTAGAACTCATGTTTAGGACTAATGTATGTAAATATATCATGCATTAGATATCCTGCTCCTTAGAAAATCATGCTCTAGGATTAAACGTTAATATAAATATGATATTCATGTAAACCAGGTCTAATATTGTTGTAATATTGTGGTACACTTAGAAATCATGCCTAGGATAACAATACGCTAATAAACAGGTCATTCTCATACTTACTGCATATTCTGAAAGCATGTTCAAGTACTGTAACTTTATGCATTTAGAAACTCCTGCCTAGGAATTCTGCATACAACGCATTTTGCATCTCTATATGTGCATATTAGATATCATGTTCTGCACCTAGGTTAACTACTAATGCTGAAAAGGTCTAAAAATAGTTTCACCATATTTCCTCACAACTAGTAATAATTCTGCATATTGTGCAACACGTAAGTACAACATATTTAGGCAAAACAACTTGTAACGGCTTCTTAATAAATCTGGTAACTACTGAGCATTATCCCACGCCTAGGCAAGCCTTAGGTAATTAAGGTTGTTAAAACTGGAAATACGCTTCTTTTGTGTGTACAACCTAACTATCAACAGGTTAAAATTAGTAAGCAAAATTGATTAAGACTTCCTCTCTGAGTTATAAAATCAAATTTATTTTCTTTGTCATTTTAAAATCACTTAGATGCCATGTTTTAGGATCCTGAATTTAAAGCTAAGACTTTAACTATGTTTGAGTCATGCTGCTTATTTGCATTATCTGTGGAGGTACCTGAGCCTTTCTCTGTTTATATGTTTATCCCCCTAATTGCAGTCCTCTATGTTCTTGCTTGTCTCTTAGTATTTTGTCTTTAAACCTGAGGGTATTCCTAGAACCTCCCTTACATGATAGAAGTCCTAAACTCCTCAAGGGCTATTAGGAAGGGACAAGTAACAGCATGCAATAGCGGTCGTTGACCAACACGCGTTTTAATTACCTTTACGGGGTGGGAAGGATAGATATGGATATGATGACCGGTGCACTAATATCACGTGTAGCCCCTCTTTGAGGAGTGACATACCGGGTATTGCATTGATGTGATCCATATAACAAACAAACCTAGGACATTCCATATCCCATATGCATGTTTAGAATATAATCCTTTCAAAATCTACTTAGCTATTAAATATTTTCAAACTTAGTAACACATGCGTGCTTAGACTGCGAATCTTTCAAAACCATCTACTATTTAAAACATTAATTGCTTACTTGCTAATCGTACAAATTCACAAAAGTCGTTTGGTCGGGAACCACAGTTGTAGATTCTGAGGGGTGCCTAACACCTTCCCCTTAGGATAATTTCAAGCCCTTACCATGTCTATGGTTATCAAACTTGTTTGTAAATGAACCCCCCAAATAGGTGTCCTAACTCACCTTAACTCGTTAGGTGGCGACTCTTCAAACTTGCAAACCCCTTCCCAAAAGGAAACGAGTTGTCCCAACAATGTCAAAAACCCTTGACCGACCCGGAAAGGAGTTTGAAAAAAGGGGGCGCGACAACTAGTTAATGTTGGGATTGAATCCCTTAATTTCTGGAACGAATAAAAAGTGATATATATATGGGCCCAGTAACCTGCCATGTGGACCGTTTACTATTATATGATTTTATATAGATTCATTTATTGTATGGTCACATGTGCGTTTGTTATCAACTTGCAGTTTGGATTTTGCAAGGTTGATTGCTCAAATTATTAGAGCAAAATTTCAGAATAATGGCGATTAATTTTGATAATGCTGGTTTAAATCCAAGTTGGTTTAGAAAAAATTGTATGCCTCCAATTATAGATAAATCATTGGTTATAAGAACAAAATTACCCAAAAGAAATTTGGTATGAGATGTATTATTTTATATATATATATATATATATATATATATATATATATATATATATATATATATATATAGCAGCACTTGTACGCATCTAGCCAAGTTATGATAAATTCTCCCCGTCATAATTGGTTATGGGTCAGGAACTAAATAATTTCTATCTTGAAATATGGACGTGCTATATGATTTAATTGTGCCACCACATTGCACGAAGATGGGTTCCCAAAGAAAGTTGGAAAATGTGTTGGTGATCTCAACATTAGGAGGAGAAAATGGGCAGCTGAAAAAGTGATACATGATATGAATTATTATGAATACATCTAGATCCTCGCACAAGAAATGTGAACTTGAAGTTCAAGTGATAATTCATTTGCAAAAAATATTGACATGCGCATTTGCTGACCCAAAGCTAAATGTTATATTTTAGCTTTTAATGCTCAAAATAGAATAAAGTCCATGATGCATAGTACCAAGGTTTTATTGGTTATACAAATGCAAGGCATAGTTCATTTTTCATATACTCTATTTGTCTGTGAGGGTGTTACCATATTATGATATTCAACAAGGTTCCAATTACATTGAAGATGATATTCCATGTATATCTCAATTGAAAGAAGGACTATCGAAGGATACAAAATAAAGCATATTTCACCAAAGTTCTATTTCCGACATGATCGTTATTCAACAAATTTGTAAAAGTCATAATTTGACAAACTTCTTCACAAGGCATTGCTGATCTCAATATTGGAGAAGTTGTTATACAAGCTTGGAATTCGTCGTCTCCGAGAAACAAAAGTGAAGTTTTTTATCCGGGGGGGGGGGGGGGGGGGGGGGGGGGGGGGCAAATACGTGTTGTACTCTTTTTCCCTTAGTTAAGGTTTTATCTCACTGAGTTTTTCTGGCAAGGTTTTTAATGAGGCAACAAGTAATGCGTATTACAATATATGTGTACTCTTTTTCCTTCACTAAGATTTTTTCCTACAGGGTTTTCCTTAGTAAGGTTTTAACGAGGCACATTATCTATAGACATCCAAGGGGGAGTGTTATGAAATATTATAATTATATTAGTGGATGTCTATAAATCCTAAAGAAGTTACTCCCACTACGCTTCTCCATTATGTAGATAACTCTCACTACTTCTTACCATTATTGTTGTAACTCCCATACCTCCATAACCTCCTCCATGATCTTCCCCCCATGATCTCAATAATTAATACCATGTTCATTACATCCCTTTGTATTACCTAAATATATCATATAAATAGAGGGCTTGGGCATCACATTGTAGACACTTGAACACTTGATGACATAAGAAAGTTATCTCTTCTTCTCTTATCTACTTATCTTATGTGTTTAAATTGTTACTTTGAGCTAAGTTTTTTAACAAAAATAGATGAATAGAGATTCTGATGGGAGAAATGTGCCAAGCCACCGGACAATGTTCCTCAATTATATATATATATATATATATATATATATATATATATATATATATATATATATATATATATATATATATATGTATATATGTATGTATGTATGTATTAATTGAAGGCCTATAGGAGATGACTTGGCTCCTCTATTAGCACATTATTCTTATTTATCTTTATTCTCATTTTTTTGTTTTTCCTCTTATGTTGGATAAAGAACCATATTATCCACTTAGAAAATGGTTAACCAATGGATAACTAATGTGTTTAACTTTTACATTTGTAAAATCTCAAATTGGAGTTACCTCAAGTTTGAAAGACTAGTAATTCTCTCATAAGTGATCATATTTAAGAAGCCATGAATAATATGGCCCGTTTTTATTCGCCTCAAATATGGGTCGGATCGGGTAATTTATTCGTTTTTCTAAATTACCCATGTCGACCCGATCCGATCCGTTGGTTTGCCACTGCTAGTTAAAATGTTGCCTTCTAATTTTCAAAGTAGAACGTTACTTTTTTAACCGATGCTTAATATGACACGTTCCTTCTTCAATACCACGTTTCAAACTTAACTCCAAGATTCAATTAAATTGTCTCAGAAACGTTTCTCAATGTTATGCCTTTCATTTGTTTCTAAAACGTAAAGCTTTTACCCATAACTTTGCTTTGCCTTCCAATCTATCTTCTTTTCTTCATTTTCTAAAGAAGCCCAAATGTCATTTTGTATAATTTCTCCGGTACCGTTTGTATGCAGTTCTTTCGTGAAGAATCTCTTTCTTTGTTTTCATGTTTCAGAATATTGATGCAGAACATGCTCTTGGGCTCTAAAAATATTATCATATATTAACGAAGCCTAATTATGTCAGGATCCTCTTATCTACTGTTATATAAATTGCAGGCTTACTTTCCATAGTTCTCTGTTGTTGTTCTTAAAAGAAAAACTATTGTATCCTAATTGGGGTTAATTCACAACCGATATGCAAATTAATATTTATTCTTTACTACTTTTTTTTTGTTTTGCCTTCTTAACCTCAATTTTGTCGTTTACCTAAATTTAGAAGCCCAAACGTCTCTAAAGTGTTGCTATTCAACTTCCCTGTTAATATCCATTTGATGGTAGAAAGTGGGAGGACTCTCCATCATGAGGTTCCCATTTCCATCAATATCTTTTGGGCAAAAATGATACGTGGGCATCAACGAGAGCGTGTAAGAGCTATATTATATTATATGTTAGCTAATTTTTCTGATAATTGCTATGTGATTTGGGAGTAGTTGTAGTCCATTGGTTTATCATTGCAAGGATTAAACATATGATCATTAGATTTTGGTTAATTTTGCTCGACTTTCTATGTACAATTATGTGATTCTATGTTCTTGGGTTTTCCCATCTCTAACAAGTTTTACTTTTTTTCCTTTTTCTAAAAAATAAATAAAGGAAAGAAGTAGTCCAGTCTCAACATTCCGAGGTACTATTCTTATTAATCTTTTCCCTTTAATCCATTATTTCCTAATGTTTCATTTTTGTATCAATATTTAAATTAATAGCAATAATTTAAATGGTACTTTTTTTTAATTGTTGTCATTTATTGCAATTTTTGTTCATTTGTTATCTATGTGTGTAATCGTCACATATCTCTTTGACCAAAACACATATTTATCTCTTTTCTCCTTTTGTTTGTTCTCTTTCCGTGTGCCTTATTTCTTATGTTTTAATATTAAGAGGTCCAAAAGTTGCCTCATTAATTCACTGATTATACCTTAAATGACTTTTGTGAAGAATAATATCATGACTTTCATCTTTCTTTTTCGGAAGCGACTTTTTGAGCTTTCTTATCCAATATTCGATGCTCCTCGCATTGTTAAAGATACCATTTTGTATCAATATTAATGTTTATTACTAATAATATGTTGTATTCACAAATGCATTACTTCAAGTTAGGGAGTTTGTACATTTCAAGCTGAAGAAAGGGAGACGGCACAAATATCACAACCACAGAAAAAAAAGTCACGGTCAATCAAAACTTCCCCATAACTTCACGTTGGCGATGCTGGACAAAATTCTATGGTGTAAAAATTAGTCAGTGCAATTGGGAGTGGTAATGGTTAATGTGCATGCAAACATGTGGACGTGTAAAATGTGATTCTTTTTTGTGTTTGTCATGGAGGTGAATTTTGCTACCCCGACATATATTATGAATATTTAACTTGTATATATATGCAATCAAAGAACTTGAATATATAAGTTTTTTTTCTCCTTTTCTTGGGTTTATTGTAATGAGTTATAATGATACCTATTTAGCAGTATTATTTTCCTCCGGCATGGCATGACATGCAGTGGCGGATCCACCTTATGGGAAGGGGTGTCAATGACACCCCTATATACAGTCGAGATCGGAGAGCCCGATTTCGAAAGATCGCTATCATGTTCCGAGCCCGAGCTCGAAAGACTCGAAGTAAAGTTTGAGTCCGATCTCAGAATGTATACCTCGAGAGAGCATATCGAAGGCTCGTCACGGCCTACCTCGAGGCAATGCAAAATCGATGACAGTCAAGAAAAAGCGAAAATTTCTAAAGGGCACGTGGATAGAGCGTGATTTATGGGATAAGGTTTGTACGAAATAGTACAAATATGTACTAGGCCGCTATACAGCTGTAATAATAACATTCTTTGTCATAATTAGAAATGTACCATATTAGGGTTTTCCCCTCCTATATAAAGAGGACCCCAATCATTTTGTAACACTACATCATTCACTGCAATAAAACTTTTTACTCTGCTATTCTCGTTTACTGTGCTCAAGAACATTCTTCAACTTTATTGTTCTTCATTTGTTGTTCATCTTTTATTACTGCTAACTGACCTCGAGACCCCGAAAACTATCGAGCTCGAGGCCCCCTTTCCTTTGGCAAAACTGGTTTGGTTATCACATTTTTCTTACTTACACTTAATATTTTCTGATTATTCACTAGTATTGAAATAAATCACGTATTTGTTAGAACCACAAATCAAATAAATTGTTAAAACCATTTCGAGGTAAACAGTTTGGCGCCCACCGTGGGGCTAAAGATAATTGTTAAAACCACAAATCATATGTCGATTCGGGATTCCCTTCGAGATACCGTGTGACAATGGTAAGCAATTCATTGGCAGCAAAGTAACTAAGTTCCTCGAACATCATAAAATCAAAAGGGTCCAATCGACGCCTTATCACGCAAGTGCAAACGACCAAGCCGAGTCCACAAACAAAACTATCATTCAAAACTTAAAGAAGAGGTTAGATAATGCGAAGGGCAAGTGGAGAGAAGATTGCCCGAGGTACTATGGGCGTATCTAACGACGTCGAAGTCAAGCACGGGAGAGACCCCATTTTCTTTGGTATATGGGTCCAAGGCATTGATACTAGTCGAGGTCGAGGAACCGAGCATCAGATTTCAGCATGCCACCGAGGATTCGAACAACGAGACCATGAACACCTCTCTCGAGCTGCTAGATGAAAAACGTGAGGCCGCATTAGTCCGAAAGGCCGCTCAAAAACAAAGGATCGAAAGGTATTATAACAGAAGAACGAACCTTCGCTACTTCAGAGTCGGGGACTTGGTTCTAAGGAATGTCACCCTCAACACTCGAAACCCAAATGAAGGGAAGCTAGGCCCTAGTTGGGAAGGACCGTACCGCGTCCTCAGAGCAGTAGGCAAAGGATCCTACAAGCTTAGAACTATGGAAGACGAGCAACTACCAAACAATTGGAACATATCAGTGCCCAAACGTTATTATTGTTGAGGTATAACCTTCTCCTTTTTTATTTATATTTCATACTAACTTTTTACAGGTGTTCGATT
Source organism: Nicotiana undulata (assembly GCA_005239495.1). NCBI lineage: Eukaryota > Viridiplantae > Streptophyta > Magnoliopsida > Solanales > Solanaceae > Nicotiana > Nicotiana undulata. The sequence continues at coordinate 8,807 of ML276183.1, forward strand.
GGAGATATCGAAGCCCCTTCAGCTCGAAGACCTTGGGTTTTAAAGCATGTGTTGCACTCTTTTTCCTTAGACCAGGTTTTATCCCAAATGGGTTTTACCGACAAAGTTTTTAACGAGGCAATATTTATATGCTACCTAAGGAAAACTCAACAAGTATTCAAGGCTTATTTTCTATCAACCTCGAATACTAGGGGGCATCACCCTCGGAGGTTACATTTTCGAAGAAAACAAGGCATGCCAAGGAGGACCTCGATAGGAGAAAGTTGTAATGGGCCAAACGGTCAAATGAACCGTGTCCATATATAATAGTCGAGCCCCCGATGGTAAAAACATGTACGCATGTATCGGTTACTCAAAGAAGCATTATTATTATATCAGAACACTTTGTTCCTCAAAGAAGTCAATTATTTTCACATTTAACGGCTCAAGGGACAAATATACTCGAATACTCGGGGGTTGTCATCGACACTCAACAAACCGCGTCATCGAGAAATCGAACTTATAAGACCTCAATGAGGCATATACGAACTTATAAGACCTTAGTAAAGCAAAATCGAACTTATAAGACCTCGGTGAGGAAAAATCGAACTTATAAGACCTCTATGAGGCATGCACGAACTTATAAGACCTTAAAAGGCATCCCCTCGATATTAAGGTCAAGGCCATCTCACTTGGGGACTAAAGGCTACGGCCATATAAAAGATTACTATCATATGAAAAGGCTACGGCAGAAATAATGCGGCTCGGAGACGTCCGACTTCCACCATAAAACTAAAGGCCTTCAAATACTTCGAAAAATCGGTTAAATTAGGCTACCCTCGGCATAAGCAAAGGGGCTTCGATAAAATCAGCCCTGAATAATGTGAAGGCTTCGAAAATATCAGCCTTCAAGAAAACCTCACGAGGTACTCAATTATCGTCGCACGTCGACTTGCAAACGAGGTTCCAATCAATCGAACCGTCGAAAAGTCGGACGAATATAAAAACATGCCAAGGCATAACAAAACTTTTACAAGTCTTTAGCCAGAAAGGGGGAAAATTATAGCCATTTTAGAGTTTGAATTGACCCAATCTAAAAAGAGCCTAAGGGCCGATTTGTAAGAGACTAAGGGCCGATTTATAAGAGCCTAAGGGCCGATATTTAAGAGCCTAAGGGCCGATATCTAAAGAGCCTAAGGTCCAACTTAAAAGAGCCTAAGGGACAACTTAAAAGGCCTAAGGGCCGATGTTTTAAAGCCTAAGGGTCGATACTTAAAGGCCGAAGCACACCATGCTCGAGACCTTAACCAGCTCGGACTCGAAAGTCCCGAGCTAAAGCTTAGCTCGAAGATAGGACCCTAAGTGGTCACCTATTATCGATTGTTCATCGAACACAAAACCTAAGGGTTTTATATTCTAAGTCCAATACATCGAACTGATCATCAACAACATCAAATCTCAAAGACAAAGGCAAGGCAGAAATTAACACAACACGAAGATGAAACAAAAGATTTATTTATATTCAGATGATGGTACAAAAAGTATACTCCCACAGGAAGCCCTTACACAAAATTAAAAAAAGGCCTAGTCTATCGTCGGGGTTGCCTGCTCGGAGGCAACACCCTCGGAGACTACGTCTTCGGCGGCTCGGCCCGCGACAACCCGATCTTCAAGAATATTTTTCCCCTCAGGGAATTTGTTTTCGTCGACCCCTTAGGGACCAGCCTCTTCCCCAGAAACCTCCTCGTCAGCTTCCTCTTCATCATCCTCAACATCAGCTTCATCATCGGAGGAAAGGACGAACTTGGCATCGACCTCGTCTGCCTTAGCCTGCTCTATCTCCTCGGAGAGATCGACGCCCTTAGCATGGATCTCCTCAAGGGTTTCCCTCCGGGATTGGCATCTCACATAGTCGTTGCTTCTTTTCTCCCGGTCGGAGGCCCCCTTCAACTCCATATGAGCATCAGTAGCATCTTTCAAATAAATGGCTACCATCTTGTCAGCTTTGTCTTGTATTTCTTTGGCTTCGGCCCAGGCTTCAGCAATTTCAGCCTTGGCATTCGTGAGACCAGCCCCGAGCTCGGCTATCCTACTCGCATGAATCGAGTTGCCCTCTTGAGCATTCCGAAGTTGGATTTCAAGGGCGGATAGTTTGGCCAATGCATCTTTTTTAGCCGCAGCAAGGATGTCCATATGTGCCTTCCATTCATTGCACTCAGAGTTGACTCGTGCGACCTCACCCCGAAGACGCTCCAGCATCTCTACCTTCTGCTGCAACTGAGTCATTGAAGTGTTAGCCTCCGAAGATGGGAGAGGGAGCCCATATTCTTTCAGAATAGAGGTTACCTGCTTCTCCAGCTTGTCCTCGTATTCACGAGCCCTAGTCAACTCGATCGAAGAGGCATCAACTCTTTTTCTTTCTTGTCACAAAGAAGCCTGAGGGATTTCTCCTCGTTCGAGGACCTACGCAACTCGGACTCACAGCGACACAACTCAGTCTTAAATTTGTCGAAGTCCTACGGAAAGGAAAGTTCGATTAGACAAAAGAAGAAAGTATGAAGTTAGAAAAGTTATAATGCTATTAAAAACTTACAATTGAGCAAAGCCGCTGAGCCTCCTCAAAAATCGAGTTTGCATCTGCTGGTTCGGCCTCATCGATACTAGTTAAGCAACCCTGGAAGGGGTCGTTTTCACTCGGGACTCCGCCTAACTTGGGCATCTTCAGGATCCGAGCGTCCCTTATGGTATCTTCGGAGAAAGATGGAAATGACGGTGAATGACCTGATGTCACGACTTCGGGGAAATCACCCGAGACTCTCTGATTAGGCAGAGGTGCTTCGAAGCTCGCTCCCTTCCGATTATTTCCCGAAGTCTGAGAAGCAATCGCCAAGTCAGGTGATGAAGGGCTTTCGCCCCTTTTCTCTTTTGGAACTCCTCCTTCGAGGCTAGGGGCCTCGGTTCCAGTAGGCTTAATAACATTGGAAGTCTTTCTGGTTCGAGTCACCAACGTCGAGCCCTCTACCTCGCCGTCATCATCGCCCATGGACCGACGGATAAAGTCAAAATCCTCGTTGATGACAACATTCTTTTTGCATCCCCGTGCTGGCTTTACTTCACTTTGGGTGTCCTCGTTCTTCGAGGATCTTTTCCTCTTGTTTTCCTTCTTTGGCTTGGGGGTCGAAGGTCCTTCTTCCTCCCCGAGAGGGGGCGGCCTCATCTCATAAAACTCGCCGATACCGGCGACAGTGGAATTAGGCCACATGAAGAAAGGTATTTTTCAAGGAAAGAAATATTATAACACATACCGTGGTGTTTCGCTTCCCACTTTCCCTTCGACAAATCTTTTAACTTGCGTTTGTCGTATGATGAAGTGGCAGCCAGTTTGCGAGCCCAGTCCGCGAGGTCGAGGACCGCATTAGGCATCCACGGGACCGCTGTGGAAGTAAAAAAGGAACAATTATGCAAAATTTAGCAAAAAATATGAAAAAAGAAATAGAGCAAGGTATTTTACTCACGTTCGAAGTTCCATTTCTCGGGGAACGACAGAAACTCCTTGGGAATAATGTCGATGGTCCTCACTCGGATGAACCGACTCATCCAACCTCGATCTCTAACTTCCTCATTACTGGCGAAGAAGGACTTGGTAGATCGACGTTGGAGTTTGATTAAACCTCGAAAATGTTGAGGTCGATACAATCGGATGAGGTGGCTGAGGGTAAACTCGATCTCGGCCTTTTCAGCGAAGAACCTCATCATTAATATGATACACCAGAAGGATGAATGAATCTGGCCCAGTGTAACTTGATACTTTTGGTAAAATTCGAGCACGAGTGGGTCGATGGGACCCAGTGTAAAGGGGTATGTATATACGCTCAAGAACCCCTCTACATGGGTCGTAATATCCTCTTCTCAAGAAGGAATTTGCAGAACGACCTCCTCCCCCCGTTTACATTCTCTCCTTACAACTTCGAGGTGTCCTACTCGATGGATCTTATATACCTCGATGCGTTTTCCCGACGCCCGGGAACGTCGTGAGGGTTCTCTATTGTAAAGTTTTTCTTCAAAGAAAAATTGCTCAACACGATCTCATTAAGCGTCGGCGGTTTACCGCCGGCCGGACGGGAAGCAAAAGTGGAGATTCCTTCCTTCTGAGGAACGGATTTAGAAGTTTTGGCCATAGTTCCTTTAGAAAAAGAAGAAGGAAGAGATGAAAATACCGATGGAACTTTGAGTTAATGCGGCGGAGGAACTGGTGGCAAAAGGGAAATCTTCTGAGGAAAATAGATGTTGCAAATGGTAAAGTTCTTAATGAGAAAGGGAAGCAAGTATATATAAGAGGAAAGCGGCGACTGTTCATTGATATTGATGGACGACCAGTTCTGACGAGCAATTATGGATTTTAGGGAAGAGAACCGACGGGGAGCTTCGGTCACTTCAGTGCTTACGTCATAAGAATGATGTCATCATAAAGGGCATCGAAGGGTTGAGAATTCAAATCGTTTCTTATCATTTCATTCTAAGAAACGCGGGGACTATCTGTATACGGTCGATATCGGAGAGCCCGATTTCGAAGGTCTCTATCATATTCTGAGCCCGAGCTCGAAAGACTCGAAGTAAAGTTTGAGTCTGATCTCAGAATGTATACCTCGAGAGAGCATATCAAAGGCTCGTCACGGCCTACCTCGAGACAATGCAAAATCGATGACAGTCAAGAAAAAGCGAAATTTTTTCAAAGGCACGTGGATAGAGCGTGATTTATGGGATAAGGTTTGTACGAAATAGTACAAATCCGTACTAGGCCGTTATACAGCTCTACCAATAACATTCTTTGTCATATTAGAAATGTACCGTATTAGGGTTTTCCCCTCCTATATAAAGGGGACCCCAATCATTTTGTAACATTACATCATTCACTGCAATATAACTTTCTACTCTGCTATTCTCGTTTACTGTGCTCAAGAACATTCTTCAACTTTATTGTTCTTCATTTATTGTTCATCTTTTATTACTGCTAACTGACCTCGAGACCCCGAAAACTATCGAGCTCGAGGCCCCCGTTCCTTTGTCAAAACTGGTTTGGTTATCACATTTTTCTTACTTACACTTAATATTTCCTGATTATTCACTAGTATTGAAATAAATCACATATTTTTAGAACCACAAATCAAATATAATTGTTAAAACGATTTTCGAGGTAAACAACCCCTTTATGGGAAAATTACACTGTGTAGCTAGGTAAAAAAATAAATTATATGTAAATATATTATGTCTTGACTTCACTTAATTTTTTGGTATATTTACTTTTATATATTTTGACATTACTTAACAAAAATTCTGGCTCCGCCACTAATATCATGGATTCTCAAATTTAGATAATATACACAAGAAAATCGAAATCCAATGCAAGATGATTTTTTTGAGATGTAAAGAGAAAAAGGCCGACGGTTTACATTCCTATATTTTGACATTACTAATTATTTTTTCTTTTTTATTCTTTCTGATTCAAATTCAAATGTAATGATTTAAATGAATTATTATGAGATTAAGGTTCTAACTATATTTTGATTTTTATTACTATTACACTAGTTTATATATAGTCCAAATATCCCAAATGTACTGATACTCCTCAGATAGTAGAAACAATACTTTTAAACTAGTCCTTCACTCCTTCCCGCGCAGCTGCAGCGTACAGCTTCCCTCTTCCGTCACTTGCCGGCAAACTCCCATCCCCAACCCCACCCCACCCACCCCAATACCGTGTTGCCTTCTCTCTGATTTTCTTTTATCCGCCAGTCTACATGTGAGTTGTATCATCAATGGAGGAAGCAACCGTCAAAACCCTAACAATCGCCCAGCTCCTTCGTCAATCTCGTCCTCTCACCGGCGCATCCTCACTCTTCTCCAATCCTTCTCATAAAATCCCACCGCCCCAATTTTCAAACCAACCCCATACACCCTCCCTCCCCACACTTTCTCCCCCAAAAATACTCAAATCCCTTAACTACCCCACTGTCCTTACAGGCACTCTTTTTCTACCTCACTCAGAAAATTCACCTCTTAAATGCAATTGTTTTCGTTTCTCTGATGGGTCCGCCACTGTTTGTTGTGACATTCTTCCGTTTAATCCTAGTTTAATTAACAAAAAAGTTCAAATTTTGGCTTGGAATTTTATTCCCATGAAATGTAATGGTGGGTTTTTAGAAATTATTAGGTGGGCTTTTCCTGATTCTTCTTCTGAAAATTCTTCAGATACTTTTAATGTACTTTCTGGCTGTTGTGTTGATCAAAATGTTTGTATAAAAGCTAGGTATTTTGTATGCGGCGTAGTAGAATCTGTTAGCTCTGTTTCAGTAGTTCCCTGCAAAGATGGGTCAAGCGCTGGTCCGGAAAATCTTCAGGGTTTCCTCGTAAATGTTTTAGTTTGTGGGTGTACATTGTGTAATCCTAAAGATTTAAGATTGGATATGAAGAATTTGAATGATGAAATGAGTGGTCATTGTTATAACAAACACGAGATTGTGTACTTCTGTGGATCTGCTTCCTCTTGGCATCCAGTGTTTACAAGATTAATAAGGAGAATTGTTTCATTATCGGGGTTGAAGAAGAGACTTGTATTTGTGGGGAAAAAGGTGTCTCAGTTGATGTATGTAGCTGCGGATAACTCTTTGATGCATATTCCTGAGTTGCCCCAGCAATGTATCTCCGTTAAGGAAATTGACGCTAGTGGGGAGGGAGAACTTGTTACTTATACTGGGACTGTGACAGGAGTTTACACGAGGGGTATGATTGTTGAGTTGGATAATGAACTGTTGCTACTGTTAACGGATCCACAGCTTTCTGTGCCACATAGTGTGAGAGTTGGAGCAATGGTATGTTACAATAGCTTTTAGACTAATTTCCATGTTTTCAAGGTGGTAAAGTGTAACTTTACTTTGATAAGAAGAGTAGAGAGACATTGAGAGAAGTATGAAGTTTTCTTGTTTATTCTTCTAATGGGTTGCTTTTCTCAGGTATCAATGAAAAACGTTCATTTTATAAATCCAAGTTATTCTTGGACAAAGACACTTATACTTGGCTCTTGTGTTAAAACTAGCATTTCCGTGGAAGGTTTCTCCTCGCTGGAAACAGGGTCAGGACTTCTAGATACTCGTTGTAAATGTTTCGACTGTACATGATGCTTATTCATTGTATTCACCAGTTCGATCGTTTTTGGGCCCACAGATGTTATACGGTGACCTGCTGCCAGAGCCTTCTTGCGAAGTTTATTGACTCCTTAGTATTTGTTGCCAGGCTATGGTAGTGATGCAAGAGTAACAACGATCTAGTTGATTTTGTGTGTGTCTTTATACTATTATTATTATGATGATCTTTTCATTTGCTTCAGGGTATTACTTGTCGTAATCTCTTTTAGGAGAAAGTTCTCTGGGATCTTATCAGAGAAAGAGATCTTGGGATCAACAAGTGTAAGTTGCTTGCATTTATCGGTGATATACATTAGAACTAAGACTCTGTTTTATCATGATATCTTTTTTTTGTGTCTAGTGTCATAGAAAACTATCCTTAGCTGATGTGCAAAATTGCAAGGTATTGCCAGAAGAAAGGATTTGCTCAGATATATGCAACTTCATATTTGCCCGCTTCAGCCTTCCATATTCGGGTATGTGTGTTGTCATTGTGAGCATATAAATTGGGTCTTAGTTGTTGTACTTACTTGTAAATAAATTTTGGTTCGGCAGCATGGGTTGTTCATGGAATTTGTCAAGCACGATAGATGTGCTTGTAGCAGGGAAACAAGTTCCGCTCCTTTGAAGTTGGTAAGTTTGCAGGTTTTTATGAAATTATCATTATCAAAAGTCTTTTTCTTTCTGGGGGTTAGGGGTTAGACACTGCTTTACTTTCTAGTAATCAAAACTCACTTAGCTGCATAAAGATCTAATAGTCGTTGCATAATCACTTTCAGGTGGCACCTATCGCTAGTTTAATTAATTATTGTGAGGCAATGTGGAGGAAACAGATTTGCCATCAGGGCAGAGATCTTGATATCATGGGTACCCAAAAGGAGTGTAATTCCATATCTTGTGGCGGGAGACCTTTTGCGCTGTCTATAAAGAGAGCCATTCACAGTGAAGACATAGGTGTTTCTTTGCTTGGAATCTTGAAGGTTCGAACATTTTATTTGTACTTTTTTTTTTTGTTGCAAGGATATACTTGCCAGAATTTAGGGGTTTGAACCTGTTATTATTTATAACGTTATGATGATTGGTTGCTATTTGATGTTAGCGTTAGGTAGCATTTCCTAACTATTGGTTGGCCTCTTTGATTTATGATCATAGAAAAAAGAGTAGTAGTCTGTGTTGCATTGATCTGTATAAATGGGATAAATCATTTATTAGCATCATTCTATGTATAGAGAAGAGGCCATAGAAGTTTTAACATTATGCAAGCTTCCTTTTGTTCTTTTTGGAAAGGGAAATGGGGGAGGGGAATATAAGGTGCGGAATTGGACCCTCACCAACAAGGTGAAGTTCATGCAACCAACTAACTGAGCAACTAAGATTCCCCATGCAAGCTTCCTGATTTCTTAACTTTGCATGCATTTGATATCTAAAGCATCTTTTTTCGGACTTTATATTTCTTATAAACTTATAAGATATTATCAAGTTAATTTTATGTTCAGCCAGGTCTCACCATCTTCTGGAAGGATGTTGCTTGTTGATGCAACTGGCAGCGTTGATGTTATCATACCAGATCCTCCATCAAGTTGGAATTTCAATAACATGTATGAGGTGTGATGCAACATCTATCTTTCATTTTGTGTTTCTCATTTCCTGATCATTTACTGTGCAGCACTATCAATGTTACATGGTGGAAATTGTTCCATCCACTAAAAAATTCCTTTCTTTTTCTCCCACTAAATATCTTCTTTTTCAGGTCAGAAACTTTTTGTCAATTATGGAAGACATACCCATGAAGCTGGATCATGTGGATTTTATCCAAAATGATCCTTTCACATGCAGAAGTATTTTTGAGAATGCCCCATTTGTGAGAAAGATGAACATGCCGCTCCATCTTTACTACAACATGAGGGACGTAATACCTGTAAATCATCATTTTACTATCTGTGTAGATTCCCAAGTTGACCTTGGGAAGGTTGGAAGAGGAAAGTTTCACCTACTTCAGTTGATGCATAAATTCCCTATTCTGCAGAAGGTAGGCGTCTTGCAAAAAACAGTGCCTTCTTACAAGTTTGTGATAACAAGTTTAATCAGTCTATGGATATGTTTGCAGCAGTTTCAAGGAAGTCAACATGCTTCAAGTACATCAAGCGCATTTGCCGAGGCCTTAATTCTGCCTTGGGATTTACTTATTCCTGAGAAAAACAGAGATACCCATATTGATAAGCCTTTGATAGATCAACTGAAGGAACCAATGAAATTTTTTAACGGAATGGAAAAAGGAAAACTTATTGCGTGCAAAAGACATAAACCTGACCAACTGTCTAGTGAGGCTTTGACGTCTGCACTGAATGATACTGAAAATGAACCAAGTTGCAGCTCCAGTCACTCTGCTTACGTGTGCTCTTCTGTGGCGGAGAGGCATCATAACTCGTGCTGCCCAGACAAATTTCCGTGTCTTGTGACTGGAAATTGTGTTAATTATCCGTCTCTTGGTATGTTGCAACACACAGGTACGAAAGCAGATGTGGGGTCCTGTTGCAAACCGCAAGTGAGAAAGGCATTGCTGGAATTCAAATCAGAAGCTTTTTCTGTTTATGAGGTATGTCATTTCATCTCTATTCGTTCTGATGTGTGACATAAAACTATGCTATATGAAATTTGCATTAACAACTTAAAACAAATTTTGTTCTTTAACATTGCAGGTATTGAAAATCAGTGGTCAATATCTTATAAAACATCAGAAAGAAGGCATGTTATGTACTGATGGAATAGGTGATAAAATAGTTGTGAATTCTGGGACAAATATTTGGAGTGTTTCTTTCGCATCTGTCAATGCTCTTCAAAGTTTAGATGTATCCTGCTTATTTAAACAGTGCGACTCATTTTTAAGCCACCATAGTGTTCTTCCAGAAGACTATCATCGGTTTCAAATTCCAAATTGTTTACCCAATAATGGAAGCAATGAGATCTCTTCAGATGTCAACTTATATATTGCATCTGATGTCACAAACTTATTTGATGTTAACTTGGATTTGTTGGAGGACTGTTCTCTCCGGCCTCTTATTCCATTTGGAGAAATGACAAACATCTACCCCTCTGATCATAATTTGCCCGAGGGAAACTTAACATCTATTCATGGGCAGATCAAGGCGGTTCATTGTTCAGATGGAAAATCGTGTGCAGAACATTTAAGGTGCGAAAGCATCAATCGTGATTGTTCGTCATTATTCCTTGAAGGAACTATCAGTATCTGCGTCCACGTTTTAATGGACTGTAAGATGGTATCTTCTCTTTGCTTCTCATCTTTTGTAACTTATTACATAATTCTATTGTCTATTTCTTGTTAGACAGCATTTTTTTTTTACTTTAAGACTGTTTCATGATTGACTAGGTCAAGATTTTTGGGGCTGCAGAAAAACTTGCTTACCCTGCTGGATTTGGACGAGACGTTACTGCATCATTTCACAGAGTACTTGCCCTTAGGTATGCAATTTCTATATATTTTAGCAACCCTTTCAGCTCAATGGTTCTGCTAACCTTCACCTCCAGCACTTCTACCCATGTAAGATATAGAGACGTTTGAGCTGAAAATAATTAGTTGTAGATTATAGTAATAAATTTGTCTTGCAATTACTAGGTGCTATTATTGCTTATTTCACTAAATGAGCTTTGTCATGTGAGTGCATATTTGATACGCGAAAGGAAGATTAAGATTTAGAAAAGATTCTGAAACATTCTAATATTTCTGACCTGTAAGCTTCTACATTTCTTGCATCATCCACTAATATGTTTCCAATAACAAACTTCTCTATGTTTGACAAATAAAAACGGCATAGACTGTCACTAGTCCTTTTTATGGCTGTGGTTGACAAAAATTGCTTGTTTTTTGATACTGCAGTGCAATACTAGCAGTGTATTAATAATCTTAATATTCTCTTTTAACCTGGAGTAGCATTTATGCTTTAATTATTAACACTGCAAGTTTTTTTTTCAGTGCACAGGACAAAGTTTATTAAGTATGGCATTTTGTTCGATACTGAAATTATTTGATATGCTGCCTTTTCAGTGCGCAGGACAACTTTATGATGATCCCTACGTCCTTCATTGTTATCAACCCATCAAGTGTGATTAATGGTCATAATGAGGATGCATACACCTGCCAATCTGCTGCTTTGAACTTGGATGGTGGTTCTCCATTATGTGCTATAACTGCATCTCTGATTTCTGATACAGCAAACTGTTTAGAGACCCAACCAATGGAGTTCAATTGCAGGGTAATCACAGTTCTTATGCAGATATTAGTTGGGTTGTTAAACAATTTGCTTCTCTGATCTTGTTGAAAAGAGAAAACATGTGACTTTTTGAACAATTTTCACTCTTTATCTACTTGCGAATTCTTCTCTTCTACTCACTTCTTTGAACACCTGCTAGGAATGCTATTAACAACATCTTGTTTGGCCCTAAACATACTTTGAAACCTCAATTTATCGAAAAGAGGATATATTTTGAAATGCTGAATAAACTATCTAAAATTTTGTATAGCCTACTCCAATTTTCAATTGAGTGAACTGAACAAGAACCTTTTTTAGTTCTTCTACTTATTCTCATTTGAGATCGCTTGAGCATTACCAACCAAGTGGGAAAGAAAACACATAATTCAAAGTAAAAGAATGAGAAAACAAGAGAAGCGTATTAACAAGACACCACTCATATTGCATATTCAAAGCTTCCACATGTGCTTCATCTCCTTTATTCCTGTCATTTTGTTGCTTTCTTCCTTGGCGCAACAACCTTTGGATTTCTTGGGTTAAATAGTATCTCTAGGATGAAATTTATAGATGCTGGTAGTGTTAGAAGAACCTGTATCTTCTTTACTACCTTTAGGATCCCTTGAAAGTACTTGACCAACTGTAATTTAAGAATATTTGTTTGATCATGAGCCCTAGGTTTTCTAAAAAATTGAAAAGCTTTTAATGATATTTCTATAGATATGACAGAAATGCCTATCTAAGGCGAATTTGAAGATATAAAAGCTAAGTGAGTTGAAAATGTTTTAGGGTGTACATGAGCTATTAGGGCATCCATAATATTTTGCCTAACATTTTGTGCGTGATAGTTGGACTTATCTTCTCACAGGACATCCTATTATTTTGCTCAATAATGTCAGGTTGTGGCTATTTATGTCCTTGTCTTGGAGTACAACAGGAAAGGCAAATTCCTTCATACAAGAACTGAGCCTAGACCTAATTCATATGGTGTTGACATTCCACTTGCTGGTTTTATCTTTGGTATGTTCTGTATGTATATGTTGCACAGCTTTTGATCTCCAATATCAAAGAACTGTACTTGATTTTATGATGCTCCTTGTTATTCTTCCTTTACTTTTACAGTCATGTGGATTTTTCTTAAAATTTATAAACCACCAAGTTCTTCGATGAGTAGTTTTTTTTTTCTTTTTTTCATGAAGACTGCCAGGGTTTTATATTTGGATTTTCTATGCAGAGATTTAGGATGTTTCCTTTTTTCTTTTTTTGATAACTGAGAAATCCTCCGGGGCCAATTGTGCACGGTTCAAAATTTGGTGGATGATGGGCCCGGCTCTCTATTCTTCTCCACTTAAATACTAGGCTTTTGTCAGGGTTCAAACCCACATCACAGGCTGCCCTTGTACCACTACACCAAAGCCCTGTGTGGTTTGTGGGTGGGATGGGTGGGTCGGTGGGATGGCTGTTTCCTTTTTCACCATATTAAATGAAGTTTCTTTTGCTACTGGGAAAAGCTCACTTGCAACAGGCAGTTAGATATTGTCCTAGTCTCTGAAAAGTTTCCTGTCCAGTTATCAGACAATGCTAGTTTTCCATGACTATTCTTATGCTTGCGCAGATGACGGGTCATCATCCTGTTGTTGTTGGGCTAGTTGGGAGATTGCAGCAGTTTTGTTGGGGTTACATGATAGTGAAAGCTATGCTAAAACTCACAAGAGATCAAAGAAGACCAGGAGAAAGCAGGCATGCAGCAGTTTAACTATTTCCCATTTAAGGAGAATTATGAAGCGGCATGGCAGGGTCACAGTGAGAAACCAGGCTTCCATCTTTGATTCATCATGTCAAGACCTTGTGTTTTGTGCCAAGCCCGACAAGGCTATAAGTAGTTCAGATCAAGATTTCTTTCAGTCCCTCATCCTCAAAGCTTGCTGCAGCTCCCTTTTGGTAAGTTTCAGTGGCAGTCACATGTGTCCTACTTACCTTCTCGTCTTATGGTATGGCATTATACAAGCAAGGAATGTATACCTATAGATTGTATATATGTATGTGTGTCTGTTTGTACATATATTATAAATTATACATATACAATGTGCGTATTGTACCAATAGGAAAATGTCATCTGATTGCAGTTTAAATTGAAGTGTAGAGATGTAGTACGACTAGTTCTCTATTAATGGAATCACTATACCTTTTAATAATAATAGAATCAATTTGAATGAAGAAGTTTCAGTCACATTGAATTTGTTCTGTTATTTTGGCTCTCGAGGTGGATTTTAACTTACTTTGCGTCCTCACTTCGCACTAGCTGCAAACAACAGTAAGTTCCCAATATATCGATTGAACAAAGAATGGAACACCGCATAAAAGTTCACCCAATATAATGGTTGAATAAGCATATGGACTACCACATAATAGGTTAAGGAGGTGTGCTTGGGGTAACTTCAATCTATTTTTTAATGCTGTTTTCACCCATCAGCCAATTCTGCAATCTGGGCAGCTATATATTATGTACCCCTGATGCTCGTTTTGCTTTATGATGAGATGTGCTTTTTATTGTATTCTTGGCAGACTGTTGTTGGCAGTCTCATGAGTTCAGATGCTGTCAGGTGGCTGGAAACACATCTGACTGAGCTGGATATGGTGATGCTTCCCATGCAAAATATATGGGTTTCCGAAGTTCATCACATGGACAGCCTTGCTCAAGCTAAAAAGATCCTTCAAGGACTTGTTGAAAGCTGAAACAGTATTAGAAAGAGTTCCGGTCAGATATTTTTGTGTGATATAATATACCTGTGTACAGTGTATATGATTCTCTTCTTCATCATATCTTAAATTTATCCCGCAAACGGTTGTGTACAAACTCAACTTCGACATTATTGAGTTTTTACTTCCAGATGTGAAGATTTTGTCATGTACTCATGTTCTTCCGGCTGGAGAGTCAAGAGTGTACTATTTGCAGCCTCCTATTATTCACATCGTCATCTTGTAATCATATTGAAGTGGCCAGATGCTCGTAGTTTTGATGTCCTTTTGAGAAATTGCTCTATTTTTTTAGTGAACATTATGTTTGATTGGGGAAAAAAGATGATAATTGTAGGATGGGAAGTAAAAGATTTAGTTTTAAGGTTCCTTATCTTGTCAGTAAGTTAAAAAAAAAAAAAAAGTGTATATCATCTTTCCACATTAGCCTTAAATCTGTGTCACTTTAGATTGAACTTTGAATCGAGTTGCATTTTTAAATGAGAAATTTTCACAAAGCACTATTATTTAGTGGTTATTAGCTAGTTGTAGCTACCATTTACTATAATTACTTCCTATAGCTATTTTTGCAGGGTTTTTTTAGACTGTATTCGATGTATTTAAGCTATTGTATTCATGAATACAGTAGCATTTCTCACCGTGAAACAGGGGATTACAGCTAGACAGATGAATACAGTAGCATTTCTCGGCGTGAAACATGGGATTACAGCTAGACAGATTATTGTATTCGACTGTATTCACGATATGTATTTGTGAATACAGTAACCTAAATAGCGCAATTCATGGTCTATTCAGCTGTTTTAAACGGAAAGTAAATCAATTAATATAATAGACTCCTAATATAACTCAACAAATTCAATTATAGCACACAATTTGTATTTCCAGTTATAATAGAGATTCTCACTCGAAAAACACCCCAAAAACATATCAATCTTCAGAGAAATTATATAATTACATTGAATACAGTTAAATACGTAAAAACACATTGAATACATGAAGTATAACAGGTCCTCTATAGTGCAAAAATATATGAATACATACATAAGATATATTTGAATGCATATATATATATGAATACATAAATTATATTAATTAAAAAAAACATATGAATACATTCATGGAATATAGCGAGATAGTGAATACAATGAAATACATAAAATACAACATACATTAAAATACAATGAAAAAAAAGACAATGAATACAATGAAATACAACGAGATACATTGAAATACAAAGAAAAAAAGGTAACAGACTCTTCAAGTTGCTCAGCCCCAAACTCCGCCGTTTTTGTTCAAGTACAACCCTAATGTCGTCTCGTCAAGAGGGCTGCGATTCTGACTCGAAATTCTCAAAACTTGGCGCAAAAACGAAAGAAATTCCTTATTTTCAATAGCAGATTGTCTTTTTTGTTAGTAATTGCGAATTTGGTAGATGGAGAAAAACAGCAATGGAGGTGATGAGAGACAAGAGTTGTAGTGGCAATGTCCAGATTTCATAGCAAAGCAACGACCATCGGAATGGGGTGGATCTTTCTCTCTAGGGCTTGATTTCGACATTGATTCAGAGCCCCAACCCACTGACAATGAAAATTTCGCGAGGCAATGGAGATGAATCAGTGGAGAATAGTGGTTGTATTCATGGAGAAAGACTGGTGTTGAGAGAGAGAGGGTGGAGAAAAATCTGAAAGAATGAGAGAAAAATAATACAAAGAGTATTTTATGGCTTAAGGGTAAGATGTAACCATAAATAGATATTTGACTATAAAAATAAAAAAGGCAGCTGTGGAATATCATTTTTTAAAAAGGTATTTATTTAAAATAAATAAGGTATCAACCTTTGCTATAAGAGGTAAAATTCCTTTTTTATTTCATATTCATGTGTTATCTTTTCTATTGTACTAGATGGCCCGTGCCCGTGCACCAACACATGCTACACATAACTCTGAGAAAGAAATTTTCGTACTTGTTTTAATTATTTAGTAGGATTACCCAAGAAAAGAAAGCAATATCATCAAGCTAAGAGTATTAACATAATAAGCTTCATACTATGTACATTTAGTTGTGGAACAAAGTTGTACAATTACATTCTTGAGTTTGCTTCCATGAAAACGAGGAAAACAACAAATACAAAAGTTGTGTCCGTGGTCCAACTAATACAAAAGTTGATACCACAATTGGATAAAATACATGACATACTTACATCTTGGTGTCCCCTGAAAGAAAGAAAATTAGAACATACCATACCAAGCTAAATATAGAATGATCAATGCAAAGAAGAGACAAAGGGCTAAGCCTTCTGTTATTGCAATTCAAAAGGTCAACGGTATAGGAATCAAGAAAACTATAAGTTTATTTTCTGACAAGTAAATGAGAAAAACTTAGAAATGTATTGCATCACTGATGAACCAGTAGCACAACGTATTATTAGAAAACTAAAATTTTCAATGGTTAACCTAGTTGAAACACTCATATTGCTGCAATTACATAGCTACATTCATGCCAAAAAAAGAGAGCAAGTGTCATAAAAAGTTTATATGGGACATGTGAAGAGCTGAAATATATAAGAATGTTGATCGTCTCACTATAAAGTTAGTGGTTATAAAATAACAACTTTAAAGCAAATAAACTTAAAACAAGTATAGAGAGAAACTGATATATTATTGAACTTTCAAACTGATGTACAGAATGAACTGAAATTTCCTCTATTTATAGAAGAAGGAAGCTGTTGTGTAAGTTGCTTATAAGCTGCTACTGTACCAGACATAGATAATCCTCTATCGGAGGTAATATTTATCCATAACTGAAAATGATAAGCTTCTTCAGGAAGCTTATGAACATCCATAATATATATTTATAACACTCCCCCTTAGATGTTCATTAAAAGATAACGTGCCTCATTAAAACCTTAATAGGAAAAATCCCGTGGGAAAAAATCATAGTGAAGGAAAAAGTGTACACATATTTAGTAATACACATTGCTAGGCGCCTCATTAAAAACCTTATAAGGAAAACTCCGTGGGAAAAACCTTAGTAAGGGAAAAAGAGTGCACCGCGTATTTTACCCCCCCTGATGAAAACCTTCTTTTAAATATTTGAGTCTCCGCATCCCAATCCTGTATACCATCTTCTCAAAAGTTGAAGTTGGCAAAGGCTTAGTGAATAAATCTGTCGGATTGTCACTTGAACGGATTTGTTGCACATCAATGTCACCATTTTTCTGAAGATCATGCGTGTGGAATAATTTTGGTGAAATGTACTTCGTTCTATCTCCTTTTATAAATCCCCCCTTTAATTGGGCTATGCATGCAGCATTGTCTTCGTATAAAATTGTGGGTCTTTTCTCACATTCCAGACCACATTTTTCTCGAATAAAATAAATTATTGATCTCAACCATACGCATTCCTTACTTGCTTCATGAATAACTATTATCTCAGCATGATTTGAAGAAGTAGCAACAATAGATTGCTTTGTGAAGCGCCATGATATGACAATACCTCAACATGTAAATACGTACCCGGTTTGAGATCTAGCTTTATGAGGATCAGATAAATAACGTGCATCAGCATAACCAACAAGATCTGCACTATCTTTGTTAGCATAAAATAAACCCATATCAAGAGTTCCCTTTAAATATCGCAATATATGCTTAATCCCGTTCCAATGTCTCCGTGTAGGAGAAGAACTATATCTTGCTAGTAAATTAATAGAAAATGCTATGTCAGGCCTTGTAGCATTAGCAAGATACATTAGTGCACCAATTGCACTGAGATAGGGTACTTCGGGACCAAGGAGTTCCTCGTTCTCTTCTGGAGGTCGGAACAAATCCTTATTCACTTCAAGTGATCGAACAACCATTGGTGTACTCAATGGGTGCGCTTTGTCCATGTAAAAGCGTTTTAAGACCCTTTCTGTATAGGCAGATTGATGGATAAAGATCCCGTCTGCTAAATGTTCAATTTGCAGACCAAGACAAAGTTTTGTCTTTCCAAGATCTTTCATCTCAAATTCTTTCTTAAGATATTCAATTGCCTTTTGGAGCTCTTCTGGAGTTCCAACAAGATTTATGTCATCAACAAAAATAGTAAGTATAACAAATTCTGATGTCATTTTCTTTATAAAAATACATGGACAAATAACATCATTTATGTAACCCTCTTTCAGCAAATATTCACTGAGGCGATTATACCACATGCGCC
>ML276183.1:27309-80621 GCA_005239495.1 Nicotiana undulata
CATCCATAACGGGTGAATATGTTTCTTCATAATCGACTCCAGGTCGTTGTGAGAATCCTTGTGCGACAAGGCAAGCCTTGTATCTTTCAACTTCATCTTTATCATTCCTTTTTCGCACAAAAACCCATTTATCACTAACTGACTTTATACCAGCAGGTGTTTGGACTACTGGTCCAAAGACCTCTCTTTTAGCAAGTGACTTCAATTCCGATTGAATTGCCTCTTGCCATTTTGGCCAATCAGATCTTTGTCGACATTCTTCGACAGATCGGGGTTCAAGATCTTCACTATCTTGCATAATGTTTAGTGCAACATTATATGCAAAAATATTATTCACCACTATTTCAGATCGATTTAAATTAATTCCATCACCAGTAGAACTTATTAAAAGTTCCTCACTCACTTGAGTCTCAGGTTTATTGATTTCTTCAGGAATCTCAGAACTAATCAGATCTTGGCCCTCTTCAGGAGATCCCTTCATAGTATTATTTTGATCATTTGTCAATTTTCTTTTTCTAGGATTTCGATCCTTAGAACCCAAAGGTCTGCCATGCTTCAGGCGTGCTTTGGGTTTACTAGCTATTATGCTAGTAGATGGTCTTGTTGGGACATCAATTTGAATAGACACATTCTCTGCAGGGATATGTGACTTAGTAATCCTTTTCAAATCAGTAAATGCATCTGGTATTTGATTTGCTATATTCTGTAAATGGATGATCTTCTGGACCTCCTGATTACATATAGGGGTACGTGGATCAAAATGAGATAATGATGAAACTTTCCACACAATTTCTCTTTTGATTTCCTTTTTCTCTCCCCCTAATTGTGGGAAATTTGTTTCATCAAATCGACAATCTGCAAATCGAGCAGTAAATAAATCTCCCGTCAATGGTTCAAGATAGCGAATAATAGAGGGTGATTCAAACCCAATATATATTCCTAACCTTCTCTGTGGGCCCATCTTACTACGCTGTGGTGGTGCTACTGGCACATATACAACGCATTCAAAAATTCGTAGATGAGCAATATTTGGTTCATGATCAAAAACTAATTGTGACGGGGAATATTTATTATAATGTGTCGGTCTGAGACGAATAAGTGATGCTGCATGCAAGATAGCATGGCCCCAAACACTAGTGGACAATTTTGTTTTCATAAGTAGTGGTCTTGCTATCAATTGCAGGCGTTTAATAAATGACTCTGCAAGGCTATTTTGAGTATGAACATAAGGTACAGGATGTTCAACTTTTATCCCAATTGATAGACAATAATCATCAAAAGCTTGAGATAAGAATTCTCCAGTATTATCAAGGGAATAGCCTTTATAGGATAATCTGGGAATTGTGCCCTTAATCGAATTATTTGGGCTAATAGCTTTGCAAACGCCAGGTTGCGAGATGATAGAAGGCACATATGAGACCATCTTGAAGATGCGTCTATTAGGACCATAAAATATCTGAACAACCCACTTGGTGGGTGAATAGGTCCACATATATCCCCATGTATATGCTCTAAAAAGGCAGAGGATTCCATGCCAACCTTCATTAGTGATGGTCTAATGATCATTTTGCCTTGATAACAAGCATTACAAGAAAATTCATTATTTGTAAGAATCTTCAAGTTCTTTAGTGGGTGCCCACTTGAATTTTCAATAATTCGTCTCATCATTATTGATCCAGGATGGCCCAACCGGCCATGCCAAAGCACAAAAGTATTTGAATCAGTAAACTTCAGGTTTACGATAGAGTGTGCTTCAACTTTACTGATCTTTGAATAGTATAAGCCAGAGGATAAAGTTGGTAACTTTTCTGCAATGCATTTCTGGCCAGAAATATTCTTTGTAATACAAAGATATTCCACGTTCATTTTATCTATTGTTTCAACATGATACCCATTTCGGCGGATATCTATTAAACTCAACAAGTTTCTTCGGGACTTGGAGGAGAACAATGCATTGTTTATAATAAGTTTTGTTCCCTTAGACAGAAATACAGTAGCTCTTCCAGAGCCTTCAATCAAACTTATATTACCAGAATTGTAGAAACAATTGCTTTTTTCATATGCAAATAAGAAAAGTATTTCTCATCTTTGAATATGGCATGAGTTGTTCCACTATCAATTACACAAATATCTTCATGATTGGTCTTTGATCCAAACATAATTTGAAGATTATCCATAGTCTTCAAAATGACATAAACAAAATAAATATTATAGTAAATATCATTATTAAAGCATAACTATTACATAATCATACTGACTAATACAAACAACAGAAATTTAAATTTTTAAAGATGCATCAGCGATTACATGACTTGTTTCTCCTTCTAGGAGTGCAAAGTAATCAGCTACATCCAAATGCATGAAGTTAACATTATCTTCAGAAATAAAATTTGCTTCAACATTTTTCTCTATCTTCTTTAGGGAGGCTTGATAAAGCTCAACCAGGTGCTTTGGCGTACGACAGGTACGTGACCAGTGCCCTTTTCCTCCACATCTATAGCATGCATTTTCTGCATTTGTTGCTTGCACCGCTTCATGCTTTCGTTCCTTCCTTTTCCACTGCTGGTGGTTAGGAGGGTTCTTTGGTGCATTATTATTATCATGATTAGAGTTTCTTCCCCGACCACGACCATGACCACGACTAGGGCCATGACCTCTTCCACGCTTAGCTTGGTGGAAGTTTGTCTCATTCACTTCAGGGAATGAACAAGAACCAGTTGGTCAGCTTTCATGATTTTTCATTAATAGCCCATTATGTTGCTCGGCTACAAGAAGATGTGAGATAAGTTCAGAATACTTTTTGAAACCCATCTCTCGATATTGCTGCTGCAGGAGCATATTCGAGGCATGAAAAGTGGTGAAAGTTTTCTCCAACATATCATGATCAGTAATATTATCACCACATAATTTCAATTGGGAAATAATCCTGAACATAGCAGAATTATATTCACTGATAGATTTAAAATCTTGTAGCCTTAAATGAGACCAGTCATAACGTGCCTGTGGAAGAACGATCATCTCCAGGTGGTCATATCTATCTTTCAAATTATTCCACAATATGACTGGATCTTTAACAGTAAGATATCCCATTTTCTGGCCCTCATCAAGGTGATGACGTAGGAATATCATAGCTTTGGCACGGTCTTGGTTTGATGCCTGATATTTATCTTTGATGGTGTCTGCCAGACCCATCGCATCAAGATGAATTTCAGCATCAAACACGCAAGACATGTAGCTTTTTCCCGATATATCCAGGGCTACAAATTCAAGTTTAGAAAGATTTGACATTATTTAGAAAAAGAAAGGTCGTACCTCTGATACTTTCAAAGTATTTGCTCGAGATGGCAGAGTCTCGTGCTGATAACATGTTATAAAATAACAACTTTAAAACAAATAAACTAAAGACAAGTATAGAAAGAAACTGATATATTATTGAACTTTCAAACTGATGTACAGAATGAACTGAAATCTCCTCTATTTATAGAAGAAAGAAGCTGCTGTGTAAGCTGCTAGTGTACCAGACATAGATAATCCTCTATCAGAGGTAATATTTATTCATAACTGAGTACCGAAATGATAAGCTTCTTCAGGAAGCTTATGAACATCCATAATATATATTTATAACAGCTAGAAATTATTAACGTAGAGGAAAAAGAATTGTGGCAGTAAGAGCAGTATGCATTGTCTATTAGCTTCCACTGCAAAAATATAATCTCGAATGATATTTACTTCTATTACGGCAAATAACATGAAATTTAATTGGTAGTTGTATAGTCAAATCCACAAGACAAAAGCTAGGAATTTTGGGTGTGCTTTTTCCTTCTCTACCCCACCAAAATTAGGTGTTAATTAAGACACATTAGTTGGATTTATGCCATACCCTGGTAAAGAAGTTAAATTATATTTTTGTGGCACATGGATCATATGTATGTTACCCGAGTAACAACAGAGCAGAAAGGGGGATAATCAACATGAACTTCTTTATCATGTAACATGCTAGTAACAATAAAGCACAATAGCATTTTGCACCCACATGTTTGAATTTAAGGGTAAAGAGCTCGGTTGTTATACGGGATCCGACACATTCAACAGAGCGAAAAAATGTTCCATTCTTTTCGATGACATCCTCTCGCATTGGCGGCGAGTGGAGTGCCATAATCCCATTTATCATTTTTGATCTACATAAGCCAAAGCCCATAGCACTGGCGACGTCTCCGACATAAATGCAAGGAGGATGTATAGCTGATATAGGATCTTGTGGAACATGATTTGATTCTGCAAGCGGTTCAGTACAAATGAAGTAATTTCGAACAAAAGTGTCGGAACTCGCTGATAGGAAAGGAGAGAAAAACAAAGCAATACCAAGAGCTCAGTCAATCCATTGTTCATCGATAGACGAAGCTCTCTCTTTATCATCTCGTGCCAGATGCAACATCCTTTTTCCTTCTCGCGAACCACGGGAGCGCCTAGCGCCCAGAGGAGCAAAGCTCATTTTCCTTTCAGGGTAAAGCGGCGCATAAAAAAGGGCTGGCCCGTCAAAAGTCCGGTTCCTTCGCGAACGAAGTTCAGAATCAACAAGGGTTCGTAGAACGAAGGGAGTGTATAACTGGGGCGCAGCCCCACTTTTTTGTTCGTAACGAGGGAGAGATAGAATGGAGTTCTTCACGAAGTTCGAAACAAAGGAATAAAAAAAAGTTTCTCTATGGCCTTCTCGTTTTGAGACATTATGGCTTAGGGGTCGACCCCGGTAACAAAGAAGGAATCCATAAAAACTTAGGATCCNTATTATTTTGAAAAACAATTGATGGGTTAGGGCAGGTTAGAGGAAAATATGGAGCAAATCCTCATTCACTATTTGTGAAGTAGATCTCGCATTTTAGCCGGAGGATCCCTTCACCTAAACCAGACATCTCGTTCCAGCCTATGAATGAAATACTCCAAATTAGTCGGGTCCAAATCGGGTACCAGTTAAAAGAAATTGTGTTTTATATATTTTGCTTCTGAATTGAGTGTTGGATACATTGTGGATTTGGTTGCCAATTCTGTAAATCACTGTTTTTTTTTCAAATCAAACACATTTTCGTAATTTTGTACTACTTTTTGAGCAAAGTTCAGATTTTGTTGACAAAGTTGTTATAGATATTTCATTGGTTCTTTACCGGTTAACAAAGAACTAACAAAATCTAAACGGGGCGGGGCGGGACAGTGCAAATATTTGGAAAAAGACTAAACGGGACAGGGCAGGGCGGGTCAAAATTTTAGTGGGTCAGAGCTTGCCCCGCCCCGCCCCAATTGCCATCTCTACTTCCTTCCAATATCCAATAATCACTCACTACAATATGAAGTGCACCTTCTTAGAATATGCTAATAGCCCATCCACCAGTAAGATTTAATGTTATACCGTAATCATATACTCAATAATATATTAAGTGTTTGAACCTACCAGCAATACTGAAAAGGAATTTCACTGACAACGATAGACGAAGAATGAACTTCTATATTGACGAAATAGTCTGAACTCTGAACTTCTAGTAGAAAGGCATCAATAGTAAACTATAATACTGGATAAAATCAGGATCTAGAGTATCTCAGGGATAGTACCTTCAACAATTAATTTACAACATAGGGCTTTTCTACTTGATGCACCTTGACTGCCTGAAAGTTATTCATCTCTTCAATCATTGTTTGATTGTGAATTTTGATGTTTATGCTTGAAGAGATCTGTGAGTAAGCAGCTTATGCAGAGAGACACTATGAAATAAGTGATACATGTCGGCTCTTTATTTTTTTCTTTGACGGCTATAATCAGCTTAGATAGAACCTTAACCAAGTATGGCAAATTCCTTCAGTGACTACCTGCTTTTCTTGATCCATTATCAACTACAACATTATTATACATTCTGATGTATGTGGTTTGTAAATACATATTCTCAATCAAAATTTACAGCTTCCTTGATCTATCATGAACTGCAACATTATAAATATCTGTTCTCATTTCTCAATAACAATTTTACAACTGTTCAACCACTCAATTCGTTGCTTCTCAATACAAAATGCATTTTCCAACATCATGTATTCACGTGTAATAAGATGTAACACTGAGATGTATGTATGCATATCTAATGAAACCAGCATGTCTTAGAACTACAATAAATATATGACAAGTGGGCAAGCTCTCAATGCCTTAAGTTATTGTATAGGCACTCTGAGAAGTAATGCATTTTGGAGGAACTTAATTCTTTGATAATTTGAATACATTTTATCAATTAAAGGTTTATAATGGAGTGCATTGCAATCGAAACTTAATCTTTGGATAATTTGAGCACATTTCATAAATTAAAGGTCTAAAGTGGAGTGCACTACAATCAGAAGCAGACATATAACCAAGTACTCCAGTAGTTACTTGAATAATCATTGAATCTCAATTCCACAACTACAGTAATCTTACTAATGTAGTTCTTCTTTTTGATGTTGTTGCTTAGTTAAAGAGATGTACTATCAATTTTAACGTTCATTTATAGATTTGCTGAACTATATTGAGGACGTTTTCTCAATCTCGAAGAAGATTGATTTAGAGAGGATCTATCCTTCAAATAAAAAGCTGCAAAAACTATGCCAATATTTGCCCAAAATCATTTGGCATTGAGGAATAATATAAAAGAGATGAGAGTTGACAATCAACCTGAAAACTATTTAATTCAACTGGCTATATATTCTTGTTTCCTGTTTTAATTTCCGTCTTCCTGAGACGAGGGTCTATTGGAAACAACCTCTCTGTCCTATCGTGGTAGGGGTAAGGTCTCCGTACGCATTACCCTCCCCAGACCCCACTTTGTGAAACTTTACTGGGTAGTTGTTGTTGGCTATAGATTCTTGCTTCACAAATATAGCTGCTTGTTTCAAACTTCTATATCGATGCAATAAAGGTATTTTTGTGCTCATAAGCTTCGAGTATAGACATATAGTTATTATTTCCTTTCAAGTCTCTCAATGTGGTATGATCGTAATGCTCGTAAAACTTCAACACGACTTATAATGAATACTATTGTAAAGATTTATGGTAAGCTCTACCCTATGTCAAATGGCAGAAAAATTCTCACCCCTACTGAGAAGCATGAATGTTGCCAAAATTGAAATCAATAACTGCACCCTTCCCAAAAGGCCATAGAACCCTGCCAAACAGAAGAAATGAAGTTAATCGTCATTACACTTTATCTAGCACAACCTTTTACTTGGATAAAAAAGCTAATCAATTTTGAGGTTGCATCACATCATAAAGCACATGTTTGCAATATTAAGATCATATAGGATCCATGCATCTTTCAAGCTTTGTGCGGTTCCATCATCTCATACTATGCCAACAATACTTCAAGGAACCAGGTTTGTTGAATATTAACCTTGAGAGTATCTACTTTGATGAAACATATAAAAAAACTAAGAAGCCAAAAATCAAAGAAGTGAAACAAACTTTTGGATCTCAAACCTTCTTTATGCTTTCGTCGCAAGATTGAAAGATGCAACATACATTAAAAATAATAGAATTACGTCTATAACTTATTTCTTTATATTTGGTTCACTTCCTTCTTTCACCTTTACAAATCGTACATGATTTGACCAAGTCGTTTACCTTCATTTTCAAAAAATAGATCATGTTTGCACAAAAGAAAAATAAAATATATATTCCTTATTTTTAATTTTTGTGATAAGAGTAAAGGAAGAGAAATATGACCTTGTTCACATGTTGTTCACTCTGATCAACTTTTTCCCTTTGTTGCTCCTCTAACCCTCTTTCTTCAAACCTGAAAAAAGAAGAAGCAAGTGATTCCACTCAAGCTACTTGATTAGCTTTGTTTCAAAAAAATGACAACGAGCATCCAATGTACATGCATCAACCTATAAAGATTGATTTACTTTTGGGAACTCTCAATGTTACGTAAATGCATAAACAATTGTGCATAAAACTATCTTTTGCTGATACTAATTTAATTGGTGACGCCTGCCAATGGACACCCAAAGCCACATGTTTTCATAAATCCACATACATTAGATTTCAGAATGTGAAACGGAGAGATTCAAATTAGCTTATATTACTGAGCATCAACAGTTAATACTATTAAACAAATGGTCCACTAATAGAAGAAGCTAATATGATTATGAACACACCTTTGAGCAGCAAGATGCGATTATATGGAATAAATCAATAAACTTGTAAAATACATTAGACAAGAATATTTCTACTTATCAAATAGGTTTACAATGCTATATCATAGCATCTTGTTTATTATCGACATATCATTTCAACTTTGTGGCAGCAAATGTGGTACCCTACCAAAATAAGATCTCAAAATTTTGACAAATAATTCTCCATAAGGAACATACAATAAAATGTGCTCACCCCCGAAGTAGGATTTACGAAGAACATATTTATCTCCGTTTAATTTCCTATGGGGCTAGAAGACAGAAGAAGAGTATCAATTTCCATTAATCTATAAGATAAGATATGCAAGAAAGAAATTTTTTGAGAGTTGAAAAAGCACTATCTCGTTGAAAGGTTCTATACATCTGCCCTTTCTCAACGCATTTCTTTAGACAAAGACTCCGTTTTTTCCTCTTTTCGGATGATAAATCTTTCTCAGAACATGGAGTGTGAATCAAACCCATGTTTGAATTGAAATTGAGATACTGATGCAAGTTCTTCCCTTCTGAATCAGATAGATTCATATCTGAAAGAGGTTGACAATAAGTTCTTTCAAAATTGACTATTTGCCCCTCTGTTAGAGGTGTTCCAGAAATGTCTGCGATCGAGTAAATAGCTCTACGAACGAATGGATCGGATCGACTTGAAAAATGGAAAGATTTGTAGCAGTTTCAGTTCAATAAATTGTTTGAGAAGAGTATATACAATGACGAAAATGATAAACAATGGTATCTATTTTAGATTTCAAGAGACTTTCCGAGAAAACGTTACAACGATTTATGGCAGCCGATGATTCATACAGCCATAAAATTCCCGAGCATGGGTTCTCCATTGATCAAAACAAAGCCTAAAGTATCCCCAATATTTTTATCATCTCAATCTTGACATCGTCTATCATCTCCGGAGTGGTATTCTTTAAAGGATGAGAGAAAATTTAGAAGCAAACAAATTTGTGAAAAGCGGGAGAATACAGGGACCAACAACAGCAATGATTTCAAACCATGAAGGTTAACAAACATTGACAAATATCTAACCAATTGAAAAATCAAATCAACCAAACGACACCCAAAAATTAGGAAAAAGATGCAGCATAAACTAACCTCACTTGCAAATAATCAACGGGATTTCTTTTTCACATTTATGTTCGATGTCAAATTTAAAACTTTTCAAGTTGTCAATGGAGAATTTGGCTTTTTTTTTATTATAGAGAGAACAAGATTTTTTGAACTTTTTGATGGAAGAGACGGCTGCAGAGCCTATTATAAACTTGGAAAGAGTGCGATTTACTAAATAGGGCTCAAACTTGCCTTAATTTACCGAAACGTTAAGGGACAACTTAAGTAATAAATGATAGAACCAGGAGCAAATAGGAAGAAGTGGCACAACAGCAAGTCTTAATTAAATTTTAGAGTCGTGTACTTGCAAACCTTTACTTATAATATACTTAGATTAGATGAGTGGTACCCGTGCATAGCACGAGCCCGATAGACTTGACCTTTTGGCTTTTGCTTGCCTTAAGTGGACATAAATATATTTTGCAGTAATGTTTTACTAAACATGTTAATTCATAGTTACATTAGTGCAATACATATACATAAGTAGTATGATCTTTACTTGATTCCAAGCAATTCGACTGGCTCTTCCAATCGACAAATGTGACAATGAAGTATTACATAATACTATGATCTGGTAATAGAAATTTAGATTGCAAATTCATAAGATAACTTAGAAGGCCTAATAACCAAATACTTTCAAAGTGAATACATCTTCACCAATTACCCTTCTGCCTATTGGCTCAAAGAATGAAACAGGTGTTACATCAAGTGTCTCCGATGATGCCATCTCAAAATGAATTTTAAGTTTGGCACTTTGACAATGTTTTGCCACCTCCTCATATATTAAGTTGCAATCACATACTTGCATAAATACCAAACTTCGCACATAGTGCTTGGCCTGTTGTGATCTCGTTATCAAGCTAGTGCTGCTATCCCATCCTCTATTTTGGACTTGGATTGACTATGCTTTTTCTCATCCAGATGCACTTAGAAAATGAAGAACAACATTATGAACTTCCGGTAACAATCATATTAACTGAAAAACAGAAACAAAAGGGATAGCATCGTATTATTGCCTTAGATAGTGATTGTATACTTCCATAAGATTGGCTTTCATGAAAAATGCAAGTGGAATTAAGGCAAGTAGAATTAAGATGAGTAATGTCACAAACCAAGCATTCTTTAACCTCCAACCTTATTCAAGATTCTACTCCTTGACAAGATACACATACTTCTATACCTCATACTTAAGATTATTTGCATTATTCAGAATTCTCCAACTATAACAAAGCAATTTCTCAACACTATTTCATGGAAAAACTCAAATCAATTACTTGCAACCAAACTCTAATTTACCGTAATATTTTCGTGGTTATATTAATCACATAAATATGTTGATCTACCTTTTTACTTACCATGTATATGGAGGTTGATAGCTTGCATCAGATAACATCTTCATACTATAGTATTAAACCACCGGTATCAAAGAACACTGGTTAAAAACTTGCTTGTTAGAGAAAATATGTTAAGCATCACTACTTTGGAAACAACAGAGTAGCCTTTTGTATGAAGTTGTAAGTATCTATGTAGATATATCTTCTGGCTATCAAAAGGAACATTTGTAAGTGAGTATTTTAATTGAATCATAGTAGAGAGAGGGATTACACAAGACTAATATTACAACACAAGATAAACATTATTGGAGAAAAATTAGAGTAAAACATAATAAAACCACATTACATGGAGGTTTTATAGCAAAATAATTCTCCATTATCTGTCTACTTTTCTTATATACTCACCTCTTAAGGCCGTTTAAGTTCCTCTAATGAGGAGTTAGAAGATAGAAGCTAGCACATAAGCGTTACACCTATATTCGGTAAAGAATAACTTAGATCAATTGAAGTGTCTGCTATTCTGGCAGACTACAGTTCAAACATGTTATTACTTGCAAGTGCAAGTATAATACGTTACGGAGAAGATTGCTCGAACTAATGGCAAGACCAAACAATAATGATGCGCAGAGATACTTATTGATAAGAATATCAAAACTAAATAACAAAGGTTAAGTAATTTTCAGTTTCAAAATTTTCAATATTCATTTTCTTGAAATGCAAATTGGCGTCTATAGACAAAACTATGTTTTAAAAGTGGCATAATTATGATCATGAAAAGTTTGCTTGCATAACAAAAAACTCATCTACAATGTTAAAGGTTCATTCCCACAGAAAATATTACTTTACTAACTTCAAACTGCCTGACAAGTCAAATTGAGACTTCGGTTTCTTCATATGCTTTTCACTGGGATGATGTATTTACATGTACTCCGTAAAAGATTTACTACAGTCTTTCATTTTTGAGAACCTTATAAAGGATATATATCTAATCATAGACTAATACATTTATGTACCCCTCAACCTAATAAGCTTTTGCTTTTGGAAAGCCATAGTCAGTTCAATTACATTGAAAATGGAGAAGAGAAGATCATTTTATTACCCAAACATCAAAAAAGTTATTTTTCTAACAAAGTTCTCTCAAGCTTCATTTATATTTTCATGCAACCATTTCCACATGAATAGATCCCAATGTTCTAGAAATCAATAGGAACCATTCGCTCCTTTTATATACTATAAATATCGAAATTGCAGTAAATGAAATATCATGATCATTAATATCAAAATTAAATTAACAGGAAGAACTCTTATAGTTTATTAAGGAAGCAAAAACTGCATTCTCTTACCTCTTAATACGAGCTTCCCTCAGTCCACTATCAAGTAGACTATGCATCTGAATGACAACATGACATAATATTATTTAGGTGTTGCATAAACCACTAGGGAGTCAATGAGTCCATCTTCATTAGGGCTTCTCCAACCTTACCCCATTTCTCCATAATGGGGGAAAAATTTGGGGTAAACAAGCTCCAACCCTCCCCCATTTTTTCCCCCAAAATGGGGGATAAATAGTGTACCCTCAAATATGGGTTACACTATTCATCTCCCCCATTACTATTCACTCATATTTTATTTTTATTATTTTATTATTTAACTCTTTTAATTTATCTCTTTACATATACCTAATTATGTTTATGTAATATCTTTATAATATTAATTTACATTAACTTTGGCGTATAATTTTGATAAATTAATTTTCGTGCATTTATTATTTTTATGTAAAATTGTAAGATAACTTTATTATAAGTTATAATTGTACAAAAAATATATAATCATCTCAAAAAATGAATGGTGCAAATATGAAATATTAAA
This sequence comes from Nicotiana undulata, assembly GCA_005239495.1. NCBI lineage: Eukaryota > Viridiplantae > Streptophyta > Magnoliopsida > Solanales > Solanaceae > Nicotiana > Nicotiana undulata. Next base: position 39,825 of record ML276183.1, read on the forward strand.
TGTTGCTAAAATTGAAAAATGAAAATTGAAAATACATTAAATTAAAATACATGAAAATTGCATACAAATTATATTATTTAAAATTTTATGGAATTGTTTTAATGGAAATTACAAATTAATGAAAATAGATGGAATTTGTTTAATGGAATTTAAAAAATAAAAATTGAAATGAAAGATAATAATATAATATAGAATACAGAAAAGAATATAAAAAGGAATATTCTTTTTTGGGGGAAAAAATGGGGGAATGGTTGGAGTAAGTTGTCCCCAAAATGAGGAAATCTCCATTTTGGGGACAAAAATGGGGGTAAAGGTTGGAGATGGCCTTAACGTATACTAAAACAACCCTGTTTTAGAAGCCATATATTATCAAGAAAAACCAATACCAAAAAAAAAAAAAAATTATATTTCATTAATACAATGAGGAGCTCAAAGATATGACAAGTACTGCATTTAAACATCATTAGGTTGACAAACACATTAGAAGGTTGTCTGTATACACATTTATATTGACCTAGATATCAAATGAAAAGAAGAAAAAATCAATGAAATTTACCGTAGCATTTAAATAGATACTCAAATAAACAGATAAATGAAAGGTAAAATGAGAGATTTTTGCTAATGATGAATTCCTAACGAATCAACATTACTAATTGCAGCACAGTCCAAATGCAGGGCACCATTAAAGAATTATCCATAATCATTTTCTTTCATGAAAAGGCTTCATATTTTAAGATATACATGAATTTGCAAATACATCCCAGTAACGAATATGCTGCAGGTTTCACTATCATACCTACAATTGCAGAAACATCTTTCAAATGGCCTACATGTGTGTGATCAAAAGTTCTGGCCTTACAAAAGGAGAGATACTTGTGATAAATTCACCTATGAAAAAAATGGTAGAAATTAAGTTATTCAGTTGTTTTGTTTATATCGTCGAACACCTTAAGTGCAACAAAGTTCTTCCCTTTTAATCAACATTTGTCGTTGACATGGAAAATGTGGCTAGTGCTAAAAGAGCTCAAAACAATAAAGACCACATGCATACACAAAATCAACCCAAAAACCTTTTTTTTTTTTTAAAATGGAAAAATTAGACACGTGTAGTTGTAGACCAAAAATCACTTATATATTTTGCATTAAAAATAAAAATAAAGCACGCATACAAACATAACTTTATGGGAAAATGAAGATTCTAAATCAAATAGTCTATCCAAAATAGAATCAACATTTTACCTTCTCACCCGAAAAGAATAGAGTAAAATTTAGCAGAACTCAGAAATATTCTCTTCATTCTGTCCTTAGGCTTTTGGATTTTATCTGGCCGATCAGGATGCATGTGTATTTTGAAGAGTGTATCCATAGCTGCATGTACACAGAAAATGCGGAGGATAATTTACAATACAAGCGAACAAAATAGAATACCAGAAAAAGATTGATAAAGAAAATGAGAAAGGACAAATAAAGGAAAATACCAAACACAAAATACTCACCAGAATACTATTAGCTCCAATTGAGAAGATAGAGAAAGAGATAGGTAGGAGGAAATTAAAAATAGAGAAAGTGGAAACTTTGATCGATCAGTTGCAATTGACAAGAAATATGCAAATTTGAAAACAGGTGCATGATTATAAAAATCTAACTACCAAAAAGAAACAACACTTGAAAAAATATCCAATCAATTAGGAAAAAGAAGACCCAGAAATCAACAGAAAAATTAAAACCTAAACTCACCTGCAAAAGGTAAATCCGGTCGGAGCATGAAAAATAGAGAGAGAAAAACGAAACAAAATGGGGAAATGAAGAAGGCATGAATAAGCATGACGTTAAGTGAAGAGAAAAGGAACAATACTAAGAATGGAGAAAAAGAAATAGGCTGGAGAAAAAGAAATAGGCTGATGAAGAAGATGAAATGGCCAAAATCAATAAAGAGCATGAAAATGGGTGGAGTGGAATCCAGTTGTACCCCACAAATAAAATACGTGTCTGTAATAAAAGGGTTGAACCAAAGTACTAAAAATCCCCAAAAAAGTATTTGTATTACCTAAAGTACCCTTCGTCGTACAACACATCTTTCACTTATTATATAATTAAAATTAAAAAGTTAATAAAGAACTAATATCCCGTTAGCTAACTTAGTTTAACTTTAAATTCTATCATTCTATTTTATGGAACAAATGAAACTATGTGTTTTAAAATATTTCTTATATCCCCGTGACACGCACTTCGGATGTTGTTCCTTTATTTAGACATTTTTTTTTTTTTCAAGTTTGAGAGGATATTAACAAGTCTCTCTCCCCCGTATACACATCATATTTCCGCAGTGTGAAAGGATAAAAAATGCATGATTCTGTAAATACATAATCGTAGCAGAGAAAAAATAGAAACCAAACTTATGAGAAGAATTTTCTTGCTTCTAGGAAACAGAAACCAAACATAATTGACAAATTTGTATTCTATGTTTTAGTTGTATTATCTTGACAAGCTTTTTACTTATTTATGGAGAATGGAGAAACGATTTTTAACAGCTACTTCTTATAAACGTTTGGCCGAAAGAGGTCAATGAGACAATGGAAGCCTTTTAATTATGTTTGAAGGTGTGAAAAACGTTTCTTTTGAATCATTAATACAAAATATAGGATAGTTCCTGAGAAATTTTACCTTGGTATAATATATACTATTTTCTAACCCTTTCGAATTCAAATAATTATTAAGTGTTAGCTAGAGGAATCCAATAATCATGAAAAAGTAGTTAATTTAATGTAAGGGAGAAATCACTTCACTTGACTTGTTTGATGTTTTCTGACCATTAAAAGACTTTAATTTGCAGCATCTAAAGAATCATAAGTATAGCTCTTTAACGGTTGCGAATGAAGCCTCATGAATATTCGTAAAATTACCGGAGTTACACTTTAGCCCTACATAGTATAATAGCTTTTACTTTTAACTCTGAAGTTAGCTTTTTACACATTTCCCTTTTCTTTAAATACTGATATAACTTCAAGAGGATGTTGAATGAAAATTTAAATTCTTATCTCTTAATTTCACTTTCCTGTTTCATTGGCGAATCCACCGTGATTCACTACAATTGGTATCAGAGCCACAGTTCCCAACCCTCTCTTTCACTCCAAGGTCTGATGACCCAATCTCAAGGGTACCGGAGATAAGTTTCGAAAGTTTGAAACTGAGCAATCGCAACTCGATGTAATGCTTGCAGACAACTTGGAGAGAACTCGTCGAAGGTGCATAGAATTCAGCAATTGCTTAACCGGACAGAAGCCCATCTGATGGCAGGTGCGTATGGTCTTCAGTATTACGTTAGATAAGAGTTTCAATCCCTATGACTTTGAGTATTACCATGACGACTCGCTTCTATACTCTTATCAGGTTCCATATGCTTACCAGATTAACAATAACAATCTAGGTTTCTATTTCGTTCAATTCTGTGATGGTTTGATCGTGTGTTGCCGCTGGGTTAGACAACTTGCTGAACTCTAGTGCCGAGTATGTGGAGACATATTGCTCACATATGGATTTTCACCACTTAAAGCACTTCTAGACTCAATGAGTGGATTTGACATGGGTTATGATCATTTGGAGACTGGTCACCCCGTAGCAAGCGTTTCACCAATGGAAAATTAAATATCCAAAAATAATGAAGATCACCCATTTGATAAATGTCCTCAAAGAGCTAGGCAGATTTCTCAAGAGGTTTTAATCCATGAAGGTGACATAGAGATGTTCGATGGAAGTCCCAAGAGAAATGAACTTAACTTGACTAATGAATTTGCTAATTAAGAAGTCGATTATGATATCTTTTAGTTGCTAGGACCATATAGAGCCTACTGATAGATAGATAGATAGATAGATAGATTAGATAGATAGGAGTTTAATAGAAATGATGATTTCCTTGTGTCACGACCCAATTTAGGATCATGACCGGCGTCTGGGAGAAAGTGCCCCCAAGTAAGTCTCAACTGTATTCTACAGAAAATTGGACAGAGTTTCTCATGTTTAAAGACTATCCAAAGATAAACTTGTCTTAGAAATCAACAACAACTAACCAATATCCACCAAACAAGTTATAATCTCAATCACGAAGTATTTCGAACACAATAATTCTAACTTCATCTCTAAGTATACGATAGGAAAGTCTAATACGAGTCACAAGTCTATATCGAAAGGATACTTGTGACACTCATAAAAATAACTACGGAGCAACTCTAAGAGTTTCAAGAAAGAGACCATAACAAATAAATAAAAATATTTGCCCATGCAAATAAATGCGGGGCTCATCAGGAGTTGTCAACTCGTGTACTCTAATTAACGGAATCCTCATATGCGTCTACTATTGTCTATGTAAAAACAATAGCGGGGAGTGAGTCGCTAGCTCAGTGAGTAATAATACTTAACCACAACTATTTTTAATGGGGACAAGTCATAAAGCATGTCTCTATAATAATAATTAGAAACTATCATAAAACATAAACTGCCCCTGTCAAAACGGTAGATATAATCAGTCTATTCATGTGTTCCGTGTAACAGAAATCAATTTAACAAATCAGTAATAAACTCGGTAAACACTGTCTCATAGCAAATCTTTGTGTTTGGGAGGATTTTCAAGAAAGGATCATGTTATCTGTATCACTGTGTGGACCCCTTCGTAAAAGGAGCCATATATAACTGTAGGTCCCTATTCGAGGGAAAACTGTAACTGTATGCTAGTTCTACCTTCCCACTAGCGAGACCTATAACTGTAATCGGTAATCTGTAAATACAAGGTGCACTAGGTCTAACGAACCTGCCATTAGCTACGGGATCCTTCAAGGTCTCTTCTCATTTGTATTTTTTTTGTAAACAGTAAATATTCACATGAAAGCATTTTCAAAATACTACGTGACATTTTATTTCTTATCAAATCATGTAATCCAATTTCGGTAACGGTAATCATATTTCAAATAATAGTAAAACATGTCTAGTAACAGCGAGAGCATTTTTAATAACCGTAAACATCTCAAGTAAACTATTCAGTACCGTATCAAGTATAAGACTTTTCCCACATGCAATTTTAAATATTCGGTAATACATTTTATTTTCAAAATAATGTATAAACCATGCAGGTTATGAAAATACAAATTGCGGTAAGATTACTACTCACAGTACTCGTGTCGAAATATCAAGCTCGTCCCCTCGAGCAATCCATATGGATTCGTTCAATCAATCTATAATCACATCATATTGATCTCGTGTTAATTTTCTTAATCATGCTAATCCATAATTAATATAGAATAAATACTGCACCCTCAGGATTTCATGTTTAATTCTAATTTTGTCAAATTATATTAATCCATGCTACAGATAACTTAAACCAATCTATAATCTTCTAAATAGAAAATTACAGTCTATTCATTGTACTATTAAATATCCTTAACCATATGAATAAGATGAAACTTAAATAACCTTGCTTCCTATGATGCCTTAATGGTATAATTTTTTCAATACCAAATGGAGTCCTATAAACAATGTGCAACGAAATTATAATCCAAAAGAACTCAGAATAGAAGTTCAAGTCATATCCGTAAGAATCAAAGTGCTTAAGTTTTTTTCCCTCCTGCTATTGATATGGCTCCAAAGCACTGCGTAAGCTTTCGTGTTTTACCCCAAACTTTGCAGAACCATAAGTTACTCCCTTAATCCCTATATAATTTTACTATAACCTTGATTGCTGCAGAGGCTCTTGTGTTTCGAAACCCTTCCCATGAATCCCTATTCTTATTTTTTTTTGACTTTTCCAGGTCTTTCTCGTGGGTTTTGGCCCATTATCTTTCTATTTATTTTCGTTTTTGTTTTGTTTTGTTTGAATTTTCTTTTCTTTTTTGGCTAAAGACTTATATGACCTTATTTAAATATAGCGTATTACATTATCCTCACCTTATGAAATTCGGTCCCCAAATTTAAATCAAGTGCTTACCTATAGATTTAAATAAGTGATGGTACTTGACTCACAAACCATCTTTAACTTCCCAAGTAGCTTCTTCAACAATATGATTTCTCAGCATGACTTTCACGAACAAAAATTTCTTTTGACCATAACTTTCTTACTGATTTGTCAACAGTAGCTACCAGCTCCTTCCTCACAGGATAAGTTCCATTTAACTCTATAATCAGTACTTCAAGCACATGAGAGGAGTCTGATATACATTTGCTTAGCATCAAAATATGAAACACTTGAATAATGAAAGACAACTCAAGAGTAAGTGCCAAATGATACTCCACAGCTGCCACTTGGTCAAGTATCTCGTACAACCCTATAAACCTTAGGCTTACCCTTTTTTGTCTTTTAATCACACTACACCTTTCATAGGGAAAACTCGTAGGGACACTCTATCCCGAATTGTGAAAACAAAGTTCCTTTTCCTTTTATACGCATTAGACTTTTGTCTATTATGAGCTGTGAGCAATTTGGTCACTGTCAATAACTTCTTGTACTAAGTCGGGTCCTAATAAGTTAGTCTCATCGACTTCAAACCATCCGATAGGAGAACAACATCATATACTATACAAGGCTCCATATAGTTCCACCTAATACTAGACTGAAAGCTATTGTTGTATACAAATTCAGCTATAGGTATATAAGTGTACAAGATACCTCTAAATTCAAAATGTAAGCTCTCAACATATCTTTCGAGATCTATGTAGTACATTCAGACGTTTCGTTTGTCTATGTAACGACCTGACCGGTCATTTTTCTTTCTAGAACCTCGTTCCCGTAAATAAGACTTACCGTACATGCTTTGCTATTTTATGACTTGCGGGAATGGTTAGTTCGGGATTTGGAAGGGTTCGGGTTGAAATCAGAACACTTGGTTCCTTAAGGCTGGCTTAAAAGGCCAAGTTTGACTTCGGTCAACATTTTGAGTAAACGACCTCGGAATCGGAATTTGGAGGTTCAATAGGTTCGTATGATGATTTCGGACTTGTGTGTATGTTCGGATCGGGTTTTGGATGACCGAGGAGCATTTCTGTGCATAATAGTGAAAGTTGGTTCTTGAATGTTTTAAAAGTTCTTTATATTTGGTTTGGAGCGGATTTTGGTGATATCGAGGTTTAAACGGAATTTCGAGACCGAGAATAGTTCCGTAATGTCATTTAAGACTTGATCGCAAAATTTGGTGTCATTCCGAGTAGTTTAGGTATGTATCGGTGCATTTGAAAGTAAATTGAAGGACACGAAGTTCTTAAGTTTGATTCCATTGGTTTTGGAGTGCGATTCTTAGTTCCGTTGTTGATTATCGCATTTTGAGAGTTCGAACAAGTCCGTATCATGTTTTTAGACTTGATGTTTGGACGGGGTCCCGAGAGGCTCGGATGAGTTTCGGACCCCTCAGAGCTATGTGTGAAAAACCAGAAAATACCAGTTCCGGTTTCCTTCTTCGCCAACGCGGAAAGACTCTCGCGTTCGCGTAGAAGGAATTGGGGGCTGGGGAATTTTGTGCTACGCGTTCGCGATAGCTAGTCCGCGTTCGCGAAGGTCTGAGACCTGTGTGTCATGACCCAATTTCTCCCAATGTGACTGACGTGAGGGCACCTAGTCTCTACGACTAGGTAAGCCTATTATTGCCGAAACAAAGAAAACATAACGATAAAATCCAGCAGATGAAATTAGTACGCAAAATAGTGCCACTCGGCATATACAATGATCATCACTCCCAAAACCCGGAATGTCGCCAGTCACAAGCTTCTAAGAGTCTCTACTGCTCTATACATAAATGTTTGAAGAAAAACAAGGAAAATTCTACACAAGGGGGAAAGAAGAGGACTCCGAGGTCTGCGGACACGAGCACATATACCTTGAAGTCTCCTAAGCATCAATCACGCACTAGACTCGAGGATGATAGCTTGTACCTGGATCTGCACATGGAAAACATGTGCAAGAAAGGGTGTGAGTACACCACAATGGTACCCAGTAAGTGCCAAGCCTAACCTAGGTCGAGTAGTGACGACGTCAGGTCAGGGACCTACTGGTAAAAATATAACAAAATAAGACAGGAAGAGATATCACAGGAAAATAATTAAATAATATCAACAGGAATAGAAATCAATGATAGTCTACAACTCATAACGCAGTATAGCAACATGGGGATCTCTCGGGATACCGTCCTGTAGTCCCAAAGTAAATATGTAGTGCAGGGAGATCTCCCGGAATACGTCCGCAGTCCCAAAGTAAATATGCAGTACAGGGGGATCTCCCGAAATACGTCCGTAGTCCCAAAGTAAATATGCAGTACATGGGGATCTCCCGGAATACGTCCGTAGTTCCAAAGTAATTATGCAATGTTGGGGGATCTCCCGAAATACGTCCGTAGTCCCAAAGTAAATATGCAGTACATGGGGATCTCCCGGAATACGTCCGTAGTTCCAAAGTAATTATGCAATGTTGGGGGATCTCCCGAAATGCGTTCCGTAGTCCCAAAATAAATATGCAGCTCAACCAATAAACACAAAAGTTACGGCAATGAAATCTACAATTTAGGCTAAGTTCAAACCAAGAAAAAAAACCAGGAGTTTCACTAAACAAGCTGCACAGAGTTCAAATAGACAGTGAAAACACGTAGGCATGCTTTCCTAATCTAAACAAGGTAATTACGTATACTAGTGTAGTTCAAACAAGGAGAAACAAGTTATGATTTAGTGAAAAATAGGGTTTTAGAACAAATATCCCGTGTACATACTCGTCACCTCACGTACACGGGGCTCATATAGTAAAAAGTATCAAAATTCTAAGGGGATGTTCCCCCACACAAGGTTAGGCAAACCACTTACCTCGAACCAAGCTCAAATCAATCAGAAACCATGTTTATGCCACGAGTATCCAACTCCGGATGACCCAAATCTAATCAAATCAATTACATAACGTAAATATAACTACAAGTAACTATTTTAGCTAATGAATTCGAAGCTAAGGCATGAAAATAGGAAAAAAAGACGCCCAAAAAGCCTCCCCCGTCCCACGTCTCGGAATCGGGTAAAAGTCACAAACTACGAACACCCATTCACTCACGAGTCTAACCATACCAAATTCACTCAAACCCGATACCAAAATCTCGATCAAAATCCCAAAATTCGGCCTAAGAACCTTCCTAAATCTTTCCCCAAATTTCCACCCAAAATTCGAAATTAGACGATGAAATAAAGCATAGATTAGTGGAATTTAATAAAAAGGAGTTAAGAATCATTACTCGATAACTTCCTCCGAAAATCTCTCTACATTTTGTCACCTACCGAGCTCTTAATCAAAATTTTGAGTTATGAACTAAACCCTCGTTTTTGAAAAGTTATATCTGCCCAGGTGCATTCTTCTTCGCGAACGTGGCATCACTATCGCGAACGCGATGAACAATCTTTTACTGACTTAGAACGCCTCTTTCGCGAATGAGAGGGACCTCTCGCGAACGCGTACCTTTCACTAACTGACCCTACGCGAACATGGGAGCCTCTTCGCGAACGCATAGGCTTAATGTCTGAAGCTCCATCTGCCCGTTCCTCTACGCGAACGCGAGGACCATATCGTGAGCGCGTAAGCTTAAGGTCCCACATCTTCGTGAACGCGGCAACAACATCGCGAACGTGAATAACAACTCAAATTCCTTTCCCATATTCTCTACGTGATCGAGAGACCTCTCTCACGAACGCGATGAAGGAATGTCTGCAACAAAAACACCAGAAACCTGCTATCTTTCAAGTCCAAAAACTAGTCCGTTGAGCATCCGAAACACACCCGAGGCCCCCGAGACCTCAACCAAACATACCAACCAATCCATAACACCATAAAAACTTAGTCGAGCCCTCAAATCAAATCAAACAACGCTAAAAACAAGAATAACCCTCCAATTCAAACTTAAAGAACTTGAAACTTCAATTTCCACAATCGATGCCGAAACCTATCAAACCACGTCCGAATGACCTCAAATTTTGCACACAAGTCATAATCAACATTATGGACCTACTCCAACTTCCGGAATCAGACTCCGACCCAAATATAAAAATTCCACTACCGGTCCAAAACTCCAAAAATTCGGCTTTCGCCATTTCAAGCCTAAATAAGCTACAAACCTCCAAATCACAATCCGGGCACGCCCCTAAGCCCAAAATACCCAACGGAGCTAACGCAATCGACGAAATTTCATTCGGAACCGTCTTCACACAGTTCCGACTACTGTCCAAATTCTAAGACTCAAGCTCTCATTTAGGGACTAAGTTTCCCAAAACACTCTGAAACTCAAAAGAAATCGTCCCGGCAAGTCACAATAGAAGAAATAGATATGGGGAAAGCAGTTAATAGGGGATCAGGGCTCTAACTGTCAAAATGACCGATCGGGTTGTTACATCCTCCCCCTCTTAAAGCAATCGTTCGTTCTCGAAGGAGTATAAAGACATATATGAAGCTGCAAAAAGATGAGGGTAACAACTGCGCATATCCCGCTCGGTCTCCCAAGTCACCTCCTCGACTGGCTGGCCCCTCCACTGGACCTTTACTGAAGCAATGTTCTTTGAACTTAGCTTTCTGACATGCCTGTCCAAAATAGACACTCGCTCCTCAACATAAGATAGATCCCTGTCCAACTGGACCGAGATGAAATCCAATACATGAGTCGGGTCACTGTGATACTTCCAGAGCATAGAAACATGGAATACCAGATGAATTCTTGCTAGACAGGGAGGTAAGGCAAGCTCATAAGCAACCTCCCCAACATGCCGCAATATCTCAAAAGGACCAAGGTACCTCGGGCTCAGCTTTCCCTTTTTCCCGAACCTCATGACGCTCTTCATAGGCGATACCCGAAGCAAGACCTTCTCTCCAACCATGAATGCTAAATCGCGAACCTTCCGGTCCGCATAACTCTTCTGTCTGGAATGGGCTGTGCGAAGTCTATTCTGAATCACCTTCACATTATCCAGGGCATCCTGGACCAAGTCTGTACCCAATAATCGAGCCTCGCCCATCTCAAACCAACCCACTGGGAATCGACACCCCTACCATACAGAGCCTCATATAGTGCCATTTGAATGCTAGACTGGTAACTGTTGTTGTAGGCAAACTCCGCAAGTGGCAAGAATTTGTCCCATGACTCTCCAAACTCCATTACACAAGGACGAAGAATATCTTCTAGAATCTGAATCGTACACTGGGACTGCCCGTCCGTATGAAGGTGAATGGATGTGCTCAGCTCCACCCTAGTACCCAACTACTGTTGTACGGCTCTCTAGAACCGCTATGCGAATTGTGTACCTCTGGCTGAAATGATGGAAACTAGGACACCATGAAGGCGGACGATCTCTCTGATGTAAATCTCAGCCAATCTCTCTAAAGAGTAAGCAGTCATCACTGGGATGAAATGAGCTGACTTGGTCAGCCTATCCACGATCACCTAAATAGCATCGAACTTCCTCAAAGTCCAACTACAACCTCCATGGTGATCCGCTCCCACTTCCACTCTGGGTCTCTAACCTTTTAAGCAAGCCACCAGGTCTCTGATGCTCATACTTGACCTGCTGATAGTTGAGACACTTGGCTACATACCCAACTATATCCTTCTTCATCCTCCTCCACCAATAGTGTTGTCTCAATTCCTGGTACATCTTCGCGGCACCCGGATGGATGGAATACAGCGAGTTATGGGCCCCTTCAAGAATCAACTCCCAAAGTCCATCCACATTGGGCACTTATATCTCGGCTTCAGCTTTGGCTGCGGATAGCGCGGTAACCGTTTCGAAGAGACAATCTTTATATCCATCACACTCTGCCCTAGTATCATGAAGTTGACGCTCGAACGAGTTCAACTTCGCTTCAAGAGCACTTTTCTCGGCAGTTATCTCACTCACATGCCGCTTGAGTTCGAGAATATCGACGCCCCGGGCTCGGATCTCCTCCTTCGATAAGGCATTTTTCTTCTCAGACTGCAAAGAAATAGCCCAAGATAAGTCACGACACCATAATAAGACATGTGTGTGGGCGGAAACAAGAAGAAGTTATGGTATCTGGCCTACGAGACAAGCCCTCTCCCTGGAATTTACTTCCAAACAAGCGCATAGATTGCTGAGCTCCTCCTCTTTCTCATCAAGGCGACCTCTGAGCTCGCTAACCTCCGAAATAATCTTCCTACACTCGCCCTCATAAAAGGCTGACTCAGCTTGGAATTTGGCGAAGGTCTGGTCGTAAAATACCTTGGCCTGAAAGCAAGGATGAAGCAAAGTAAGAAGTATGAAGGCCGAAACACCTGGCATGATTTGCGAAAGGATATCTGTCTACAAAGTTTGTCAAGCTCGCTGAAAATAGGTGACTTGCGGGGCTCAGGATTCCCTTTCGGCCTCGGCATGAGGCCCTTGAATCACGCCCCCACCGAACGCTCCCACATTGGGGAACACTTCGTGTTGGACATCCTGTGATCAATCCAGAGGAGGAGTCGGTTCTGGAGGGGAGTCACTCACGTCAATTACCCCGGATGAAGGAACTGGGGCCTTCCCTCGCCCTCGATGAACATCGGAACAGGACATCTCCGGCCCTGCAACTAAGTATGTATCAACGCGGGGGGAACCTCGGCTAGTTTTCCGATCAGGAGCATTGTATGCTTCATCATCGATGGGCTCCTCGGTTTCGGATTGGGAAACTGCTGCATCGGAAATCGGCTGGGGCACTTCTGGTTTGGCGGCTGCAGGCTCGACAAAACACGAAATGACCAGGTTTTCTCCTCTCACAGGCACCGCCTCAGAATTAGTTTCTTCCCCACTAACGACTCGGGGACTCCCACGAACCTCGGGGGTCATCACCATCGGGCCGACCAAAGGTCTATCCACTTTGGTTTTTTTCAATCTCGAAGATTCAACCAGAGTATTGTTCCTTATCTTCTCTCATTTGGCAGATTTCAGGATACCCGCCTCCTCAAGCGGCGCTTCCCTCATTGTGGAACTTTCCTTCAGACCTACACAAATGTAAAGCGTGAATCACCGGGTGCGAAGATCTGATCGTCGATGCCTTCCCCAGAGGAGCATATTTACAGTCAAAGAAGCTTACCATAGTTCTTCGCCTCCCATCGGCCCTCCGACAAGTCGCGCCACACACGCTTAGTGTATGGGTAGACCGAATCCAGCTGACGAACCCAATCTGAAAGACTTCTGACTAAACCAGGGTACACCACGATGGCTGCAACAACAACGGAAAACATTACATAAGACAATTAAGCCATAAGAAGAAGAAAGGTGCCTACTTATATTTCATTTTCCAGTTCTCGGGGAACGTCATCCTTTCCTTCAGAATCAAATATGCTTTATTTATTCGGACGAAATGTCTCATCCACCCCCTGTCCCTGACTTCGTCAGTACATGCAAGAAAGGCCCTCGAGGCCCAACACTAAAGTTTGATCAGACCACCCCGATAAAGTCGGGGACTATACATTCTAATCAAGTGATCAAGGGTAAAGGACATTCCCTCAACCATGTTAACAAGGTGCCTGGTCATATATACAACACGCTAGAACGACAGATGTATCTGACCAAGGGTCACCTGGTATCGATCGCAGAAGTCCAGAATGACGGGGTCTATTTGGGGAGAAGAAGGCCTCACCGGTCCAAGAGTGAATGAGTAAGTATACACGCTGAGAAAGCCAGCCTCGTGCGCAGTAATATCTTCCTCACGGGAAGGGATCTTCACTAGCGCCGAACTACTTCACCGGCAATCCATTTTCACCTTCCTGGTATCAAAGATCAAGCTGATATACCGAGACATGGGCTCACGTCGCCCCAGCCTCGAAGGGGGTCTGTCAATCTTGAAATCAGAACTTATCACGCAAGCCCTGTGGATGCAATCCTCGAGGCGAGGGGGTTCCGTCTTTTTCTTGTTTGGTTGTAGAGAAGGAGAGGAAGGTTTGCCGGCCCGAGGGATGCAAGAGGAGGTGTGTGCCATTCCTTTCTTCTTGGGAACCAAAGGGAAGGAAGTATATGAACTCAGAGAAGGAATACGAAGTAGGGAGAAATTTTTAAGAACTTGAGAACACTGCGAGAGAAAAAGGGGGAAGGAGGGGGTATTTATAGAAAAACCTCTGCATATGCCAGATGAAGTCAAGGGGTGATGGACGCCGTAATCAATGCATGAACTTCCTAACGGACGAACGAACACGATTTCTCTCTCTCTCTCTCTCTCTTTCTCTACCTCGACAGTCACTCATGCGGCGCAGGTGGTGCAATAATGGAAAAACCTGGGGGTAGCAATTTCTAAACGTTTCTTGTCTCTACATTCCAAGAAACGCGGGGACTATGTGTGTACGGCTAAAATCGGGCAGGCCGATTTTATGCTCATTTGGTAAGGATTCCAGGTACAACTTTAGGTTTGACCTCGAGCCTTCATAACGTTCGCCTTCAAGGTATTATGGACATCCAAGCTGGCAGGATGAGGTGGCACGGAGATTGAGGCAAACAACATTACAATAAAGTGCAGCTCTGCGCTCAAGCGTTAAACGGATCAAATCAATCACAGATTCTTGTAATAAATGCTAGATGTACTCTGTTGGTTCTCCCCCTACTATATAAAGGGGGACCCTTATTATTCTAGAGGAACATTTTTTTTAATTGAATACAAGGCACAAGAACATTCTCTGCTTTAATACCAAACATCCCCTATTCCTCTTTATTGACTCATTTACTTACATTTATTGCTTTCCATTACTTGTTCTTCATTTATAGATTATCATTGATCATAATAGCATACTTCAAGGCCTAAAGTTCTGTTATAACTCCACGGTCGTTCGACCTAGGCCCCGAACCCCGATCTCAGGGACCCCCGAGGTCCACATCGAGCCTTCAACCTAAGGCATTCTGGTTTGCTTTTCTTCAGCTATTAACTGTTTTCTTTCTGTTTTATCCTAGCACACTTAGCCATTATAGCTCAACAACTGGTATTAAGATAAATCACGTATTTTTAGAACCACTTAACTAAATATAATTGTAGTTACTATTTTCCCGGTAAACATTGTGCTAGGTATAAATCTCACAAGTTTCTTCCTATAAATGGTGTCTCTAAATCCTAAAAGGAAATACCATTATGACCATCTCTGAATCATGAGTGGCATAATACGACTTGAGCTTCTTCAATTCCTTGAATCATAAACTATCACACCACCATTCTGCATGAGAAGATATCCTAATCCTACCCTCGTAGCATCACAGAACATCGTGAATACTCTAGAGCCTATTTGAATAAGGCTAACAATGGTGTGATTGTCAAATATGCCTTGGTATTCTGGAATCTCGTCGTACATTCCTCTATCCACTAAAATTTTGGTGAGTGGTGGTGCTATTATAGATAAATCCTACACAAATGGCTATAGTAGATTGTCAAGCCAAAAAAAAAAATCATTCTTTGTAGGAGAAATGGGTCTCGCCATTTATGAACTACTTCTATCTTCTCAGAATCTACCATCTTTTCTTTCATAGATACCATGTGCCCTAAGATTACCACGAGTCTAGCTAAGATTCACAGCTGAAGAACTCGACAACAAGTTGATTTTCCTGCAACGTCTTTAACGTATTGTTCAAGTTATTCTCGTGCTCGTCATGGATACAAGAATATACTAGAATATAATAAGTAAAAAAGACTATGATTTTTTTCCCTTCCAAAAATAATTTTGAACACCATATCCATTATATACATCAATGTAGTTGGAGAATTGGCCAATTTAAATGATATCACAACTAACTCATAATGTTTGTACCGAGTAATAGAGGCAAACGCCGAAATATCTTCCTTTCTTATTCTAAGCTGATGATAACCACACTAAAGACCAATGGCTCCTTGTAACTGATCGAACAAGTTATCAATACAAGACAATGGGCATCTATTATGTATAGTTATCTTATTAAATTATCTGTAGTTAATGCACATTCTTAAAGGCTTATCCCCTTATTTTTTGTCAAACAATATTAGTGTACCCCATGGTGCAACACTTGATATGATAAAACCCGTATCCAGTAGGTCTCACAATTGTTCAATTAGCTCTCTCAACTTCATTGCTGTCATATGATATTGGTTAAGTGTCAGTAATCGAATCAATACCGAAGTCTATTTCTCATATTGGAGGTAATCCTGGTAAATCTTTAGGAATACATTAGAGAATCTCTCACTATGATACTTTTATTTTTCAAACTAAGTTTCACATCTCTTAGATCTCTTTTTGCGGAAGCTACGAGACCCTAACCATTCTTATTCAATAATTGTAGAGCCTTCTTTAAATGATAGAACCTCGACTATCACTCGGATACGATTCTTTTGTTTTATTAGGTTTGCCTAGATATGTCAATTTAACTACCTTCGCATGGTAATAAAAGGTAATGTAAATAACCAATCCCGCCTATAAGAACGCCAAAATTAACAAGGTCAAGTACAATTTGGCTAGATAAGGTATCCCCTCTCTCAATTGAATCTGATAAGCTTAATACAAAGTTCCAATTGTACGAGATTCTTCCATATAAGTAGCAACTACTAAAGGATCTCATAATATCTCAAGATGTTATTTATCTTACTCTTCCTCACATATAAGAAATATAAATTCATACTGCGAATTTCCTAGTCTCTACCTTCTTAAATAAATTCTTAGTTGCATAACAATCACATCCAATTCTTATTTTTTTTAGAGCAAGTTCAACTTCCACATAATAGGTCAGAGTCTTCATATGTGAGAGTATTGCATTATTTAAATGGTTAACCAACCATTAGACAAGCCTCTAAACCTAAGGCATCACGTACCTAGCCAGCAGATAGAGCCTGGTGTCACATGTCAGTACATCCATCATCTGAATTAATTTTTTAAGTACCTATCAGGTTTGCGCTTTCAACTATCGAGAAGGAAGCGATTCATAAAACGTTTACTAAGCTTATTTCTAAGTTAGTTGTGTCACTCCTAACCACATCCCTAACAATATGGTTCCATTCCATATAATCATCATATACTCCAGTCGATAAGTTTCTAGATCCACACTCCTCTCGCCGGAACATTATAGAGCTCATAATGCTTTAAGTGTTTCGCCAAAAACCTCTAAGGATGATTAAAGTGTCGGCAACAGTAAAGTTTGTGATTTCAATTGTAGGAACTCTATTAAGGATACCTCTTTGCTCGAGACAATCTTAGTACCAGATGCCTAAAGCGTTTATATCCTTAGTCTATTACCCCTATTTTATCCCGTTTACCAATTATATCTATCGAGCTCTCAATTATTCTGCACATAGAGGTAAGCACCCCAATGATAATAATTTTCAAGACATGGTGGTGGTCTAGTACTTAATTCAAAAGTGAATTTTATTATATATCTTAGCGGTATGAGAGCCCCTCATTGAGGCACAACATTCCTTTAATTGTCATTGTTTACTACTTCTATTGCTTTCCTTTGCTGGGAGACAGTTGTTGTCCAGTGACAGCATTTTGATGTCCTTAAACCTCTAGCCAAACTCTATTATTGAATGATTGGTCCGCGCCATAAAGAAACAAGATAAAAGGTGACTTTCAGTTACTTGACCCCAATCACCATACACGAACCGAGGAATAAGAACGACATACAAGACATATTCTATCACGCCCTCGCAAAATCACGATTATGGGAATGGCCGGCTACATAACCATAATTGAGATTCTACTATCGACGTGTGCTCCATTAGTCATAGAAATAACCTAGGCTCTAATACCAACTTTTTCATTACCCAATTTAGGATCATGACCGGTGCATGGGAAAAATTTCCCCCAAGTAAGCCTCAACGGTATTCTACAGAAAGTCGGACAGAGTTTTCCCTGTTTAAAGACAATCCAAAGATAAACCTGTCTTTGAAATCAACAACAACCAACCAATATCCACCAAACAAGTTATAATCCTCATTCACGAAGTATATCCAACACAATAATTCTAACTTCATCTCCAAGTATACGATAGGAAAGTCTAATACGAGTCACACATCTATATCGATAAAAAAATATTTGTGACTCTCTAAAAATGACTATGGAGCGGCTCTAAGAGTATCGAGAAAGAGAACATAACCAATAAATAACAATATATGCCCACGCAAATAAATGCGGGGCTCACCAGGGGATGTCAACTCGTGTACTCTAATTAACGAAATCCTCGCACGCGTCTACTATTGTCTTTATAAAAATAATAGCGGGGAGTGAGTCGCTAGCTCAGTGAGTTATAATACTTAACAACAACCGTTTTTAATGGGGACAAGTCAGAAAGCATGCATCTATAATACTAATTAGAAACTATCATAAAAATAAATTGCCGTGTCAAAACGATAAATATAACCAGTCTATTCATGTGCTTCATGTAACATAAATCAATTTAACAAATCAGTAATAAACTCGGTAAACACTGTCTCATAGCAAATCTTTATGTTTGGGGGGATTTCCAAGAAAAGATCATGTAATCTGTATCATTGTGTGGACCCCTTCGTAAAAGGAGCAATATATAACTGTAGGTCCCTATTCGAGGAAAAACTGTAACTGTATGCTAGTTCTACCTTTCCACTAGCGAGGGCTATAATGATAATCAGTAATCTGTAAATACAAGGTGTACCAAGTCTAACAAACCCGCCGTTAGCTATGAGATCCTTCAAGGTCTCCCCTCATTTATACTTTTCTTTGTAAACAGTAAATAGTCACATGAAAGCATTTTCAAAATACTACAGGGCATTTCAGCTCTTATGAAATCATGTAATCCAATTTCGGTAACGGTAATCATATTTCAAATAATTGTAGAAAATGTCTAGTAACAGTGAGAGCATTTTTAATAACTGTAAACATATCAAGTAAACTATTCAGTACCATATCAAGTAAATGACTTGTCCCACATGCATTTTCACATATTCGGTAATATATTTTATTTTCAAAATAATGTATAAACCATGTAGGTTATAAAAACACAAATTGTGGTAAGATTACTACTCACAATAGTCGTGTCGAAATTTCAAGCTCGTCCCCTCGAGCAATCCATATGGCTTCATTCAATCAATATATAATCACATCATATTGATCTCGTGTTAATTTTCTTATTCATGCTAATCCAAATTTAATCTAGAATAAACACTCCACCCTCGGGATTTCATGTTTAATTCTAATTTCGTCAATTATATTAATCCAACAGAATAACTGAAAGCTGAAACTGAACTGAAAATATAATAACTGAAAGTACCCAGGAGTCAAGATAATCTGAAGATATGCTTACCTGCTGATACTGACTCAACTCTCTCGATATAGTAAGTAAAATAGTTGGCCGGCCTTATGAGGCTCGTATGTGTAACTGCTCTGCCGTAGTAGGCTCGCTCGTAGGCACTCAGCCATACTAGGCTTTGTATCTTGGCCATCTGGGCTCGCAATAGGCTCTCGGCCACAGTAGATCGGTATATAACTTACCATTTGATCAGAGGTTGCCCAATTTAGGGGCCTGCCCATCGATTATAGCTCGATGGTGGTGAAAATACTATGTATATATATATATATATATATATATATATATATATAGACCCTCTGCTCTCTTGACTGAAAGAAGAAAATACTTGACCGAATATAAAGTTTCGATAAGGGGGAATACTATAACTTATGAAACTAGGATAATGTACATAAGTTCAGGAATACGAACTTCTCTTTATGTCTCGTTATCAAACTCATGTAGTTACGGGATCATGCCAAAATGAAGGAAAAGTTTATCCTTAACATACCTTAACCTCGTTGAGTCCTTAATAGCTTCCAAGAAACTCTTCAAACAACTCAACTTAGTCTACCATAGCATAAGGACATTCAAAATCAGTGGTAGTAAAGGCTAAGTTTGTAACATAAACTAGTAGCTCGTTTTATGTAAATATGGGCAGCATCTCCTTGAAAGAAGGGAATACTCTAATATAAAACAAAAAACAACCAGAGAAATACAATAAGACCAACATCAACAATAAGGTAAAAAATATTTCATTAAAAAGTCGTCAACATATCACGACGAGCGACAAGCTCGGATTGAATCCTTTCATCACCCTTCAACCCCATTATCACCCTTTATAAACTTCTTACATTAACTTAAAAGCATAATTAACATTATAATGAAGTCATTCATCAATGATTCCTACCTAATACCATATATTTATAACAAAGGAAACAATCTACAACTCCAACTATCTTCAATTAGCAACTTTATTCACTAGTTCATGTCTAGTATATTCATTTAACTTAATCAACCTCAAGATAACCTTAAGAACATGAAAAAACACAATAACAATACCTTATACAGTAGCTCCAAGTCTAAATCCAAGTTATAGTTAACTTACAACAGCCCTCAATGGCAATACAACACCATAGAAGTGACTTAAGCTAATCCAAGTACTGTCTTGTAGTTTATCATCCTAACAACATAACCAACATATAAGCAAGAAAAATTATTAGTATGTTATACTCACCTGGTCCAGTAGCAAAAACTTCAAATTTCAGACAAACACAACCCACAACTATCCTCAATGACAACACAATCTCAAAGAGGTGTTGTTCTTCACTAAAACTAACTTTTGATGTTGAAATATGGTGTAATACATTTGCAAGACCTGAAATAACCTTGGGTTGATATGAAAACCGTGGGATAGTATTTTACGGAACCTAAAACCACTTTAAACGACCTCCCACATGAGCTGGAACCACCCAAAAATCAGCAACAACAAGAAGAACAAGAAACTTACTAGTGCGACGGGATTCCCGACAATTGATGTGTGTTGTTTGCCCTTTGTTTGGGTCTTGGATCATGAGATAACCTTAAGATAGTGTTTTTAGGTTTCTAGGGTATGAAATTACCAAAATATAATGATTTAAAACGGGGTTTAGGCGTCTTATATATATCAATATATCTCAACCGCCATTGTGGGTTCAATAAAGAGTTGCTTGGCGCAGTCTCGCAAAACGCGAATATCTCTATGCTTCTATGTTGTATTGAAAAATGGTTTAATGAGTTTACTAATAGTTCTTCAATTTGGTAGGTAGGGAACCCCATAAATCGAAGTAAATTGGGAGAAAATCGCATCTACATTTGACCTAAATTTCAGCACATTTATGAATGTAACTTGTGATGACCTTTGCCAACTTTTTTTCCACAACTTGCTTGACTTAAAAACATAAGACACGACTATCATACGACTAAAATAACTCATAACATCTCCTCCTTATCTTGTTAAGCACCCTAGTCTCATCACAAAAGTGCACCTTATAACATTCCCAACTTGTCGACATTCGACAAAACTTATTTCTTTAATTTGTTTAGCTTCTTAGCCTTTCAACCCTCTTGGTACTTTTTATCCATGATCTTAAAGATTTTCAATCTCCAAGGTAACATGATTAACTTACTTTATGTACTCTGAAAGATGATCTCATTTCTGAGCTTACTTCAGTTTACTTACGAATACTTTTTCGTACGAAGATATGGGGTGTAATATCATTCCCCCCTTTGGAACATTTGTCCTCGAATGTTGACTGATGCGCTTATCAGTCTCATAACCTATAGCTTTTACAAATACTTTACTGCTACCCTTTCCATCTAGGCAATTGTTTTGTGAATAAAATCCAAAGTCCAGGGCATTCTCCCCTTTAGGCCTTTTTCTCCCACCACGACTTGTGGTCGGAATTCTTTCAATATCGTAATTGTTGCGATCTTATTTCATGCAGCCTGTATGACTCTGTCCTTATATGTGCGCCTATGTGACTCTTCTCTCCATTTTCCTTCAGATTTTGGCTAATCACTAGGCCTCACTTTGTGAGCATATACAGAAAACTATGACAAGCTGTCCCCCTGGGAATCTATAAGTGTACTGAAGTTTTTTGCTTGGGTACTATCAAACATACAACTATTTCTATATATTATTTCATAGGCTCGATTAGCTGTGCTTATGGCATACAATATATGGGTAGCTTATACTATACCATAACAGTTACTTTGATTTATTATGGCCATGGTCTGCTACCCAACTCCAGGTTACTCTCTCTCTGCTTATCCTATATGTATAAATTTTATTCCCTTAATGCTTTCTCATTACTATTCATCTTAAGAATGACAGCCTAATCCCATCTCACACTTTGGAACATTCATCCATCTATTGTTGATTCACCTTAATGTTGATATATAATCTACCGCTGATCACTTGAAACCTCTTATGTAATATTGTCACTAGGGTTCATGTCTCATCGGGGAACATCTAGAGTTATTTGCATGATCCACTTAGGGTCATGTCACGACCCAGAATCCTAATCCAGGTCGTGATGGCGCCCAACGACGGGGTTAGGCAAGCCAACGTAAATTTCACTAAGTGTTACCCTTTCCAATTGATTATATATTCCAATATTTACAAATTTTAAACAGATTTAAGCATGATATCCAAAAATGATAACCCGGTAATAAGTAGTAAAGCGGTAACGATGCGTGGGCCAAATGATACGCATATACATGAATATATAGCCCAAAACCCAAAATAAACGCTACGTGTGTGCCAGGAACTAGTGTCACGAGTGTCATGGGCATACTAACGGAATATACAAAGTATAATAATATATACAATCCTCTTGTCTGCATGAATAGACGGGAAACAAAAGTAAATGAAACTCCATGATGCTGTTGGGGATCACCAGAGGAAGCAGCTCACCGTGAAGTCAAGTCCGCTACGGTCACTATCTAGATCCGGTCTGATAACCAGATGCACCAGCCTCAGAACCTGTACAGTTAAGTAAAGAAGTGCATCATGAGTACATATTAAATAAATATGTACCCAGTGAGTATCCCGTCTAATCTCGAAGAAGTAGTGACGAGAAGTCGACTTGACACTCACTAAGGTCCAACAGTATGATATAACAATGACAAAATAAAAGCAGTAGACATGTAAGAGAGTGAGTAGCAATTATGTATAACGCACAAAAATCCAAGAAAAATACTGGAACAATAACAATGGCCACTTTCTTTCCCCAGAATATCTAATACAAGTCAATATCCATGAACAATGCCAAATACTCATGCGCACACAGGAATAAGACAACCGGCCGGAGTCATAAGGAAAAATAGCTATGCACTGCCGAGGATCGACCGACCCGTCCCAAAAGTGCATGTTTACAATAGTCATGTCTGCGCACTGCCAAGGATCGAACGGCCTGAACCATAAGTGCGTCTTTCAATGTAACCATATCATAACATAGTACAACTTCGTCCATGCACTGCCGAGGATCGAACGACCCGTACCGAAAGTGCATTCTCAAGTATATCATCTCTGTGCACTGCCGAGGATCGATCGGCCCATCCCAAAAGTGCACCTTTCAATCCGTCGTGGCGTACGGTCCACTCCCATGAGAGTGGGGGAAATCACACATCGCTCGCGGAATGTAAATTGCGAAGTGGTCACATGCACACACAATAACATATAAAACTTATTTTCCATAACCAATTCCTTTAAATTCAACAATTTTCATAAAGCCTCAGAGAAACAATACTATACATAACATGATCTCATAGTACATATGGCGTTACAAGGAAGCATATAAGGCATTTCAAGGACATAAGGAAGCATATAGGGCATGATGTGGGCCTAACTACCCGGACATAACAGTGATAGACGCTACGTACGGACTCTCGTCACTTGGCGCGTACGTAGCCCCCAAACAATTTACACATAGCATATACATCACCTATGGGGACAATTCTCTATTACAAGGTTACAAAGGAGACTCACCTCGTGTCGAATCTACCCCTCGGATCAATGATGCACCCGGAACTCCGAACTCTACTCTCGAGGGCTCGCAACTAGCCAAATATAGTATAATTACATCAATTCATGTTCAAATAAAAGGGATTATCTCATTTATCCCAAAATTCACATTCTTGAAGAATTTCTAAATTTCAACCCCGGGCCCGCACGCTCGAATTCCGAAAATTCTCGAAGGAATCACTCACCCATAGCCTAAGGATCATTAATATGTGATTTCTACTTGAATTCATGGACTTAAACGGAAAATCACAAAATCCCCAAGTGCCCTAAAATTACTACCCAATTTCATGATTTTTGATAATTTAATAGAGAATTTAACTAGAAATTGATGTTTGAAACTAGGTGTTAATAAGAAATTTACTTACCTCAAGCACTAGGTGGAATGGCCTTCTTGGTAGCGCTCAATTATCTCAAGGAAGAAGATGATAATGGGGAATGAGACTTAAATCCCCTATATAAATTAATTGCCCAGATTTCCCCTTCATCGCGATCGCGACCAGGGGCCCGCGATTGCGAAGGCCAAATGGCCCAGGCCCTGAGGCCCTTCTATGCGAACGCGGAAAGGGGCCCGTGATCGCGAAGGCCAACTGGACTGACCTCTGCGAATGTGGAGGAGGTCATGCGATTGCGAAGAGCACACAGGCCTGGCCCCGTCCCACCTCTACGCGAACGCGGAGGCGAGGCTGCGATCGCGAAGGCCAGGGATCCAGACCATCGCGAACGCGGAGACAGGGATGCGATCGCGAAGGTCAGGGACCCGACCTTCCATGATCGCGGAGAGATTCCTGTGAACGCGAAGAGCATTCAGCAACCCAACCCAATTCCTTCTCCGCGAATGCGGCCCACCTCCCGCGATCGCGAAGAAAGAAACCAGACAACAAAAATCTATTTTTTTTAATTCAGCTCCCGGGGGTCCAAAACTCACCCGAGCCCCTCGGGACCCCGTCCAAAGGCACCAGCAAGTCTGTATTCATGATACGGACTCACTCGAACTTCTAAAATGTGAAAAAAAACAACGAAACTCAGAATTTGACTCCAAAACCAAATTGAATCAACACTTTGAACTTAGAGTTCTAGAATTCATTTCAACGTGCCGAACCGGCCTATACTATTCAGAATGACTTCAAATTTTGCATAAATGACATAACAGAACTATTCCTCATCTCGGAATTTCATTCGGACGTCGATATCATAAAATCACATTCCAAACCAAGTTTCAAATTTAAGGAAATCCTTATTTCCATATCGGGCGCCGAAACGCCCCCGGGTTATCAAAAACCAATTCCGAACATACGCCCAAGTCCGAAATCATCATACAAAGCTACTAACACTGTCGGAACTCGATTCCGAGGTCGTTTGCTCAAAATATTGACCGAAGTCAAACTTGGCCAAAAAGGCCAACCTTAAGGAACCAAGTGTTCCTATATTGCTCAAAACATTTCCAAATCCTGAACCACTAGTCCCCGCAAGTCAAAAATCACAAGAAGCCTCTATGGAAAGACTTAGACAGGGGAACGGGGTCCGATAACGTAAAATGACCGGTCGGGTCGTTACATTCTCCCCCTCTTAAACAAACGTTCGTCCTCGAACGGGACTACTATCGTACCTGAAGTGCTGAATAGCTGTGGATATCTGTTCCGCATGTCTTCCTCAGACTCCCAAGTTGCCTCATCGACTGGTTTGACCCTCCATTGGACCTTCACGGAAGAAACTCTCTTAGACCTTAACTGGCGATCCTGACTATCAATAATAGCAACTGGCTCCTCCTCGAAGCCCAACTTCTCATCTAACTGAATAGTGCTGAAATCAACCACGTGAGAGAAATCGGCATGATATCTCCGGAGCATGGATACATGAAAAACCGGATGAACTCCTGATAAGGCGGGAGGTAAAGCAAGCTCATAAGCAACCTCTACGACTCGCCTCAACACCTCGAAAGGACCTATAAATCTGGGGCTCAGCTTGCCCTTCTTCCCGAATCTCATAATGCCCTTCATCGGCGAAACCTTCAGCAGAACCTTATCTCCCTCCATAAATGCTACATCACGCGACCTCTGATCCGCGTAAGTCTTCTGCTTGGACTTAGCTGTGCGGATCCTCTCCTAAATTATATTCACCCTCTCCAAAGCATGTCTCACCAGATCCGTGCCATATAACTTAGCCTCGCCAGGCTCAAACCACTCGATAGGAGAACAACACCGCCGACCATACAATGCCTCAAATGGAGCCATCTCGATGCTGGACTGGTAACTATTATTGTACGCAAACTCCGCCAAAGGCAAGAACTGGTCCCACTGACCCCCAAAATCAAGCACATATGCCCTGAGCATATCTTCCAATATCTGAATCGTACGCTCAGACTGGCCATCAGTCTGAGGGTGAAATGCTGAGCTGATATCTATCTGAGTGCCCATCTCAGTGTGCAATGCTCTCCAGAAGTGCGAGGTGAACTGAGGACCTCGATCTGATATAATGGACACCGGTATACCATGCAACCGAACTATCTCCCGAATATAAATCTGGGCTAGCCTCTCTGAAGTGTAAGTGGTAGCCACAGGAATGAAATGCGCCAATTTGGTCAATGTATCCACAATGACCCAAACCGCGTCAACCTTCCGCAAAGTCCGAGGCAACCCAACCACAAAGTCCATAGTGATGCGCTCCCATTTCCACTCAGGAATGGGCATCTGCTAAAGTAGGCCTCCCGGCCTCTGATGCTCGTATTTAACCTGTTGGCAATTGAGGCACCTAGCCACATACTGCACAATGTCTTTCTTCATCCGCCTCCACCAGTAATGCTGCTTCAAATCACGATACATCTTCGTCGCACCCTGATGAACAGAATACCATGAAATGTGGGCCTCCTCTAGAATCCTCTTCCTCAGGCCATCAATATTAGGAACACATAAACGGCCCTGGAGTCTCAAAACACCATCCTCGCCCAAAGTAACCTCCTAGGCCCTCCCATGGGCCACTGTCTCCCGAAGCTCTGCTAAGCATGGATCATCAAACTGTCGGGCCTTAATCTCTCCCAATAACGAAGACTAAGCAACCACATGGTCTAGAACTCGACGAGGCTCCGAAAGGTCTAATCTCACAAGGCGATTAGCCAAGGACTGAATGTTTAAGGCTAGAGGTCTCTCCTCTGCTGCGACGTAGGCCAAGCTACCCACACTCTCTGCCCTCCTGCTCAGGGCATCCACTACCACATTTTCCTTGCCCGAATGATAAATGATAGTAATATCATAATCTTTCAACAACTCAAGCCACATGCGCTGCCTCAAGTTAAAATCCCTCTTCTTGAATAAGTGCTGCAAACTGCGGTGGTCTGTATAAACCTCACAAGACACACCATACAAGTAGTGCCTCCAAATCTTCAAAGCATGAACAATCGCCGCCAACTCCAAGTCATGCATAGGGTAATTCTTCTCATGAACCTTCAGCTGACGCGAAGCGTAAGCAATAACCCTCCCGTCCTGCATCAACACACATTCCAACCCGACGCGTGAAGCGTCGCAATACATAGTATACATCCCAGAACCGAAAGGCAACGTCAGAACTGGTGCTGAGGTCAATGCTGTCTTGAGCTTCTGAAAGCTTGCCTCACACTCGTCGGACCACCGAAACGGGGCATTCTTCTGAGTCAATCTAGTCAATGGAGCTACAATAGAAGAGAACCCTTCCACGAATCGGCGATAATAGCCTGCTAGGCCCAAGAAACTCCTGATCTCTGTAGCTGAAGTAGGACGCGACCAACTCTGAACCGCCTCAATCTTCTGATGATCAACCTTGATACCTTCTCCGGATACCACATGCCCCAAAAATGCCATGGAGTCTAACCAGAACTCGCACTTGGAGAACTTAACATATAGCTTCTATTCCCGCAAGGTCTGGAGCACGACTCTCAAATACTGCTCATGCTCACCCAGGCTCCGCGAATAAATCAAGATGTCATCAATGAAGACGATGATGAAGGAATCTATATACGGCCTGAATACCCGATTCATCAAGTCCATGAATGTTGCTGGGGAATTAGTCAAACCAAAGGACATCACTAGGAATTCATAATGGCCATATCTGGTACGAAATGCAGTCTTCGGAACATCTGAAGCCCGAATCTTCAACTGATGATAACCCGATCTCAAATCAATCTTGGAAAACACACGAGCACCCTGCAACTGGTCAATTAAATCATCGATGCGCGGCAGAGGATACTTGTTCTTAACAGTAACCTTATTCAGCTGGCGGTAATCAATACACATCCGCATAGACCCATCCTTCTTCTTCACAAATAGGACTGGAGCACCCCACGGCGACACACTCGACCTGATGAACCCCTTAGCAAACAACTCCTCAAGTTTCTCCTTTAACTCTTTCAACTCCTTAGGAGCCATACAGTACGGGGGAATGGAAATAGGATGAGTATCTGGAGCTAAATCAATACAGAAATCAACATCTCACTCTAGAGGCATGCCTGGAAGGTCTGAAGGAAACACATCTGCAAACTCTCGAACAAATGGTACTGAATCGATAGTCGGAGACTCGGCGGTGGTGTCCCGCACATAAGCAAGGTAAGCCAAACAACCCTTCTCCACCATATGCCGAGCCTTCATGAAGGAAATAACTCGGCTGGATGCACTAACTGAAGAACCTCTCCACTCTAGACTAGGCGACTCAGGCATGGCTAAAGTGACCGTCTTGGCATGGCAATCTAGCACAACATGATAAGGAGATAGCCAATCCATGCCTAGGATAACCTGAAAATCAATCATATCCAGCAATAAAAGATC
Source organism: Nicotiana undulata (assembly GCA_005239495.1). NCBI lineage: Eukaryota > Viridiplantae > Streptophyta > Magnoliopsida > Solanales > Solanaceae > Nicotiana > Nicotiana undulata. The sequence continues at coordinate 68,424 of ML276183.1, forward strand.
TTCTCTGGTCTCGAAACGGTAGAAAGTGATCACACAAGACCGATAGACCCGGTCTACCTCCACAGAATCGCCCATAGGAGTGGACACATATATAGGAGAACCCAAGGACTCACGAGGAACATCTAGAAAATGAGCAAATAGTATTGAAACATATGAATACGTGGATCCTGGATCAAATAGTACCGAAGCCTCTCTACCACATACTGAGATAATACCTGTGATCACGACGTCTAAGGCCACTGCATCTGATCTGGCCGGAATGGCATAAATCTGGCTGAGGCTCCTGAAGACTGAACTCCCCCAGAGTGAACATGAGCTAACTGACCTCCCCCTGAATGGCCTCCCCCTCTAGGATGACCCCTGCCGACCTGTCCTCCACCTTTGAGTGGCCGAACTGCTGGTGCTAGACCTATAGGCTGATAACCCTGCTGCACCATCTTGCCCCGAAGCCTGGGACAATGTCTCTGCATATGACCTAGATCTCCACACTCATAGAAACCTCTAGGTACCATAGCCTGCTACCCAGAAGAGGAAGACCCCTGAATAGCTAGGAAGCGATGTGGACCCTCGGGCATAACACTGAAATAAGAATCGGAGGATCTCTAGAGACTGTAGTAACCACTGGGTGAACCCTGAGTAGCTGGAGGACGATAGGAACGCTCTGGCATGGCACTGAACTGAGGCCTCACCGGACCACCTCGAAGAGGTAGTGGAGGTGCTGAATATGGAGTCCTGCTGGGCTGACCACCCCCGAACTGACCTCTGCTCCTAGCCGAAGCATCCCTGAAATCCCCTGAGAACCTAGCCCTCTTATCCTGCTGACCCTGTTCCCTGCCCCTCAACCGATACCCCTCAATCCGTCGAGCTATCTCAACTACAAGATGGTAAGGAGTACCCATATCCACCTCTCGAGCCATGGTGGCCCTAATACCTGGGTGTAACTCGATCACAAACCGCCGCACTTTATCGGCATCAGTAGGCAATATCTTAAGTGCATGGCATGACAACTCTGAAAATCTGGCCTCATAATCTGTCACTGTCATCTGCCCCTGCTCTAGCTGATCAAACTGACTCCGCAACTCTTCCCTCTCAGAGGGTGGAATATATCTGTCTAGAAACACCTGTACGAACTGATCCCAAGTGACAAGAGGAGAATCTACTGAGAATATAAGACTGCCACCACCTGCGAGCTCTGCCCTCCAACTGAAATGTGGTGAAATCCACTCCATGGGACTCCAAAATCCTCATGTTGTGCAGTCTGTCCCTGCACCTATCGATGAAATCCTGGGAATCCTCACCCCGACTGGAGGGTGAAGTCGGGTCCATCTATCCAACATCTTCTGCTGGTCACCCTCTACAACTTGCCTGGGCTCTGGGGCTGCTACTACTGGCTGAACCCCACCCACGGGCGGTGTACCTGGGGTATGATGTATTGCTGCTGCCTGTCCTGTGGCCTGAGCGGTAGGGGTCTGGACTCCCTCTCCCGCCTGAGAAGTAGTAGGATCTGCTGGAAATAAACCAGCCTGGGACATGGTGTCCATGAATCTCAGCATACGGCCCATGACCTCCTGGAAGCCTGGCGCCGTCATGAAATCCACTGGAGCAGGTGCTACTGAAGGCACCTCATCCTGCTCCTCTATAATAGGGTCCTATGGTGGTGCCACTGGTATAGTTCTGGGGCGCCCTCGTCCCCTACCTCGAGCAGGTGCTCTACCCCTGCCTCTACCACGACCTCGGGCGGCGGGGGCAGCTGCATTTCCCGGATCAGAAACATCAGATGCACGCGTCCTCACCATCTGTGAGAGAATAGAAGAATAAGTTTTAGTACATCACTGATTGCACGACAGAATATGAATAAAGGGAGGTTTCCTAACACCCTATAGCCTCCTGAAGATAAGTAATGATGTCTTCGTACCGATCCGCAAAACTCTACTGGGCCTGCCCGTGACTCATGAGACTTACGTGAACCTAGAGCTCTGATACCACGTTGTCATGACCCAGAATCCTAATCCAGGTCGTGATGGCGCCCAACGACGGGGTTAGGCAAGCCAACGTAAATTTCACTAAGTGTTACCCTTTCCAATTGATTATATATTCCAATATTTACAAATTTTAAACAGATTTAAGCATGATATCCAAAAATGATAACCCAGTAATAAGTAGTAAAGCGGTAACGATGCGTGGGCCAAATGATACGCATATACATGAATATACAGCCCAAAACCCAAAATAAACGCTACGTGTGTGCCAGGAACTAGTGTCACGAGTGTCATGGGCATACTAACGGAATATACAAAGTATAATAATATATACAATCCTGTTGTCTGCATGAATAGACGGGAAACAAAAGTAAATGAAACTCCATGGTGCTGTTGGGGATCACCAGAGGAAGCAGCTCACCGTGAAGTCAAGTCCGCTACGGTCACTATCTAGATCCGGTCTGATAACCAGATGCACCAACCTTAGAACCTGTACAGTTAAGTATAAAAGCGCAGCATGAGTACATATTAAATAAATATGTACCCAGTGAGTATCCCGTCTAATCTCGAAGAAGTAGTGACGAGAAGTCGACTTGACACTCACTAAGGTCCAACAGTATGATATAACAATGACAAAATAAAAGCAGTAGACATGTAAGAGAGCGAGTAGCAATTATGTATAACGCACAAAAATCCAAGAAAAATACTGGAACAATAACAATGGCCACTTTCTTTCCCCCCAAATATCTAATACAAGTCAATATCCATGAACAATGCCAAATACTCATGCGCACACAGGAATAAGACAACCGGACGGAGTCATAAGGAAAAATAGCTCTGCACTACCGAAGATCGACCGACCCGTCCCAAAAGTGCATGCTTACCATAGTCATGTCTGCGCACTGCCGAGGATCGAACGGCCGAAACCATAAGTGTGTCTTTCAATGTAACCATATCATAACATAGTACAACTTCGTCCATGCACTGCCGAGGATCGAACGGCCCGCACCAAAAGTGTATTCTCAAGTATATCATCTCTGTGCACTGCCGAGGATCGATTGGCCCATCCCAAAAGTGCACCTTTCAATCTGTCGTGGCGTACGACTCGATCCCATGAGAGTGGGGGAAATCACACATCGCTCACGGAATGTAAATTGTGAATCGGTCACATGCACACACAATAACTTATAAAATTTACTTTCCATAACCAATTCCTTTAAATTCAACAATTTCCATAAAGCCTCACAGAAACAATACTATACATAACATGATCTCATAGTACATATGGCGTTACAAGGAAGCATATAAGGCATTTCAAGGACATCATATAAGGCAAGGCATTACAAGGAAGCATATAGGCCATGGTGTGGGCCTAACTACCTGGACATAACAGTGATAGCAGCTACGTACGTACTCTCGTCACCTGGCACGTACGTAGCCCCCAAACAAATTACACATAGCATATACATCACTTATGGGGACAATTCCCTCTTACAAGGTTAGAAAGGAGACTCACATCGTGTCCAATCTACCCCTCGGATCAATGATGCACCCAAAACTCCGAACTCTACTCTCGAGGGCTTGCAACTAGCCAAATATAGAATAATTACATCAATTCATGTTCAAAGAAAAGGGATTATCTCATTTATCCCAAAATTCACATTCTTGAAGAATTTCTAAATTTCAACCCCGGGTCCGCACGCTCGAATTCCGAAAATTCTCAAAGGAATCACTCACCCATAGCCTAAGGATCATTAATATGTGATTCTACTTGAATTCATGGCCTTAAATGGAAAATCACAAAATCCCCAGGAGCCCTAAAATTACTACCCAATTTCATGATTTTTGATAATTTAGTAGAGAATTTAACTAGAAATTGATGTTTGAAACTAGGTGTTAATAAGAAATTTACTTACCTCAAGCACTAGTTGGAAAGGCCTTCTTGGAAGATCTCAATTATCTCAAGGAAGAAGATGATAATGGGGAATGAGAATTAAATCCCGTATATAAATTAACTGTCCAGATTTCCCCTTCACCGCGATCGCGACCACGGCCCGCGATCGCGAAGGTCAAATGGCCTAGGCCTTGAGGCCCTCCTATGCAAACGCGGAAAGGGGCCCGTGATCGCGAAGGCCAACTGGACAGACCTCTGAAAACGTGGAGGAGGTTCTGCGATCGCGAAGAGCAAACATGCCTGGCCCCGTCCCACCTCTACGCGAACGCTGATGCGAGGCTGCGATCGCGAAGGCCAGGGATCCAGACCATCGTGAACGCGGAGACAGGGATGCGATCGCGAATGTCAGGGACCCGACCTTCCATGATCGCGGAGAGATTCCTGCGAACGCGAAAAGCATTCAGCAGCCCAACCCAATTCCTTCTCCACGAACGCGGCCCACCTCCTACGATCGCGAAGAAGGAAACCAGACAGCAAAAATCTATTTTTTTGAATTCAGCTCTCGGGGGTCCAAAACTCACCCGAGCCCCTCAGGACCCCATCCAAAGGCACCAGCAAGTCTGTATTCATGATACAGACTCACTCGAACTTTCGGAACGTGAAAAACAACAACGAAACTCAGAATTTGACCCCAAAACCAAATTGAATCAACACTTTGAACTTAGAGTTCTAGAATTCATTTCAATGCGCCGAACCGGCCTATACTACTCGGAATGACTTCAAATTTTGCAGACAAGTCATAAATGACATAACTGAACTATTTCCGGTGTCGGAATTTCATTCGGACCTCGATATCATAAAATCACGTTCCAAACCAAATTTCAAATTTAAGGAAATCCTTATTTCCATATCGGGCGCCGAAACGCCCCCGGGTTATCAAAAACTCATTTCGAACATACGCTCAAGTCCGAAATCATCATACGAAGCTACTGACACTGTTGGAACTCAATTCCGAGGTCGTTTGCTCAAAATGTTGACCGAAGGCAAACTTGGCCAAAAAGGCCAACCTTAAGGAACCAAGTGTTCCTATATTGCTCAAAACACTTCCAAATCCTGAACCACCAGTCCCCGCAAGTCACAAATCACAAGAAGCCGCTATGGAAAGACTTAGACAGGGGAACAGGGTCTGATAACATAAAACGACCGGTCGGGTCGTTATAGGTCAATACTATACTTCAATAACCGTATTTCACAGCCTCCCAATGTGATTCACCTTATGGAGGTATTTTAATCCTGTACAATTCATGAAACCGTTTTCTTTGAATCATTACCCAATCGAAAGCCTAAATGCCATCCTCTAAACATCTATCACAATTAAAACCTTATTCTCCCACCAGGGTAGCATTCCATCTTTTCTACTTGCTCATAGTCTTAAACTCCTCTGAGTTCATTCAGGTGATACAGAGCTTTCTATAACTTGCGGAAACCATCAGCTCTCTTGTTTTGATGGGTTTAATCCTGATGCTTCACCTATTCTCGTCACCTTCTCAATCACCTCCTCTTTTCCTTAATACTGTCCACCTAAAACCTTGTTGCTCTACCATACTTTAGCTTGCGACCTACACATATCTATTTATAGTACTCGCAACCCTTCATTTAACTTGCTAGCACCTTACATTTCCTTATGTTATTCTGGAACTGCAAGCGAGACATCATATCATCTCTAACTCTTATTTACTCTCTTAACTTGAACTTTCTGTACCTGGAAACCATAGGCTGGAAGATATTCCACTGACGACAACACTATTATTTCTTGATACAGAATTACGACGCTTCCATCCCTCTATCTGATATTTGGATTACTCGTAACCTTCTTTACTTGGGCATCTCGTACCTTCTTCACCTATACCTTACTTACCTTTAAATCTTGCATCATATCTTCTATCTCTTTCATAACCACCCTTCCACATAGGTGGAATTCACATCAACACGTTAAAGCTCTACTATAATACTTGCACCTCATGTGCATACACAATCCGACGAAGGCTTCATAATGACTTCTTATGAGGTTGGTACTATTCTAACTAGATTTATCGTAGAGCCATTAGAGAATATGGCCATTGTACTATCTCTTTTGTACCTCTGATATTTAGAGTGATTCTATAATGTTCTGAATCACGTTTTCTATACTCATCGGGGTCTAATAATCATACTCCTAATTCACTTAGCTAATGTAACTCTTTAGTTCCTCTTCTATATCAGCCTTTAAGTAGGTTTACTTTATCTTCTGATATGCACTCAAGGTATTAGTTATTACTTTAGCCCCTCGTGGACGCTATGGAACATCCATGATATAACCTTCTAGCAATTCAAGCTTTTGTCTATTACGTGGACTCAGTTATTCTTTTCACTTATACTGGAGTATCCTATAGCCGTATCATTGTCAACATATATGTTGCATGGATAACACTCCGAAATTTTAAGCGTGTTCATAATGTAACTAACTCTGGGTTATAGATCAAATAATTCCTTTCGTGCCTTTTCGGCTTTCGTTAAAAGTACGCAATTACTTTTCTTGGTCGTTCTGCCACTTGTTGCATGAATAATTGGCTTATCTTAGTGCCCACATATATTGGAATTTTGTGCAACTCATATGATCTCGAATATAACTTTGGATTTTACTTCCCGTTTCTTATTCTGAATAGGTACCACTTTCTTATAGAGTGCATACGATGTTGTAGTGAGACTATTGTTACAAGACCATTATTTATTTAGGTCACTATGCTTAGTTTGAAGCCTTCTTCCTTATTTCTTCAGCTAGTCTTTCATTGTAGCATTTAGGGAAGACTCTCTGACTCTTGTAAAGCTGTGAGCTTATCCCATCATATACCAAACATAATTTTTGATGTTCTTACTCACCTATAAATATCCTTAGTTACATACCTCCGTGCCCCTGTTCTCGTAGGGTTACTTCTGAACTCAATTTTTTTCTTTTGTCTCCCTCGTGGCACACTCTTTTATTTACTTAACACTTTTACGAAAACTATAACTACCTCAACTCCTATCTAAATATTTCTCAAAGATTACGATGTCGTATCTGCGAGACTAAATTCCCTATGCTGGGGTTCACTAGGTTTATCTTGCATGATCTGCTGCTTTATCTGTATCCTCTTGTCTAGCCATAACTAGGCTCTTCCTGAATCAACTACTAATTACTCGGTGGTCCATTCTCATATCAATATCCCACGTAATCTCTCATGGGTTGATTTCTTTGTCTTAACTTACCTCTCGCACTGGCTCCTTATGCAACAAGTGTTCATTCGCACGTATATATTAATAACATCCTGGGAGGGAACCCTTACTGCATCTCCCCGCCATCGTGCTAGTATAATGTTTTGGAGTCATAACATATAGGTAGGATCTGAATAAATGCAATCTCACCCCTTTCGCCTTTTTACCGCATTCTCCCTTTACTTGTCCATAGTTACCTCTTAATCTTTGGCATCTTTTCACATATTCACTGACTCTTGCTCGCTTTTCGGTAACCCTTCTATACCAAGGATTAACTGAATTTCTTACGCGCGAGGGTGACACATAGTGTAACTAGCACACTTAGTCCCTTAAGCATAACCCTGCTCACATTGCTTGCTTTAGGGAAGCGTCTTCCTGAATGATCTTTAAAGGTTATTCTTCCATTTTCCATTCTATCATTTCCGAAGCACGATTTATGAAATTCTTACGATACCGACTATTATCGAATCCTTTGGTCCCTAAATCATGTTTGATTTTTTTTGTTTACTAGACTATGTTGATTTCTATTACTCCGGGATGTCTAACTTAGCCTTCTTCTGGTAATTATGTTGGAGTGACCAACTCATTTTCTCGAAATGAGGATATGACTTTATGGCGTATACTCTTTTATAGTCTCAAGGCATGTCACCTCTTGTCTTTTTCTTTACTTGACTATCGACTATGTCATCTTGTCATATTATGATTTACCGTTACCACCCTTTTATCATATCTTACTCGTAATGCTTCATTTACTCTCTTCTTATTCTCCTGCTAATATCTCTGTTTATTACCTTAGTCATAAAACTTCAACAAAACATTCTTTCACTTTTATTTCCCGTTGCTTTATCTCACTTGCTCTTTGGGTCGCCAACTACTCTTTTTTTACTAGGGGCGGGAGTCACACTAAATTAAATATTTATCCCTTCTAGGATGCCACAACATGTCTTCTGATGTTTTTGAATGTTCTAGTATTCATATCTAACTATACTATTCTAGAGTGCACCACCACGTAAGCACGATCTAATAGGGCCACATCGTCAAGAATTCTCTCTCTACTAATGCCTATACCTACTGTTGTATTATCTCTCTGGCTAGTTGTAATTTTTCAAATTTCATGAATCTCTATAATTAGCAAACATAAGTCTTGGCTCGAACTCTTATGACATAACTCTATAGCACGATGTGGATTTGAAATAAGGGTAATAGACTCCTAAATGCCTTGTAGCTTCTTATTTATATAATGTGGTGCACAACATATCTATAAACAAGGCTCTACTAGACACGACTTGTAGACTCCCTAGGACAAAACTGCACGCCCAAAACCTGAAGAGGCGTGGCCGGCACTCGGTGCCGTACTCGGCCCGAGCGTACCACTATGTAACTATGAACTCTAGAGGAGTAACCCTCAACTTAGGCCGATGAGGCCATATTCTGAATCATCTGAAAATAACGTCTCTCTCATCTGAAGGGTAAGCATACCCAAAAGCTGATATATATAATTGTGCAAGGCGACGAAGCCGCCACGAAGCTACACAAAATACACCTGACTCATCAACAAGCCTCTAGAGATAACTAGACTGTACCATGGCCGGGATAGGGCCTCGACCTACCCATCAAACCTGAATATATAAAATGGACTCCAAGGTCTAGACCTGGTGGATCCGAGGAAGTGGAGCTTACCAACCAAGCTGATGTTTGACTTTCTCTCCTGGGAGGGTGTGTCCAAGTGTCAATCAGGACCTACATGCATGAAATGCAACGTCCCCAGTAAAAGGGATGTCAGTACTAAATAATTACCGAGTATGTAAGGCAACATAATAACTGAAAGCTGAAACTGAACTGATAATATAATACCTGAAAGTAAATGGGAGTCAAAGATAATATGAAGATATGCTTAACTATTGATATTGACTCAACTCTCTCGATATAGTAAATAAAATAGTTGTCTGTCCTTATAAGGCTCGGTATGTGTAACTGCTCTACTATAGTAGGCTCGCTCGTAGGCGCTCAACCATACTAGGCTTTTGTATCTTGGACATTCTGGGCTCGCTCATAGGCGCTCGACCACAGTAGGCTCGGTATATAACTTACCATCTAATCAGAGGTTTTCCAATAGGGCCCTGACCATCGATTATATATATATATATATAGACCCTCTGCTTTCTTGACTGGAAGAAGACAATACTTAACTGAATATAAAGTTCCGATAAGGGGGAATACTGTAACTTATGAAACTAGGATAATGTACATAAGTTCAGGAATACGAATTTCTCTTTATGCCTCGTTATCAAACTCATGTAGTTACGGGATCATCCAAATGAAGGAAAGGTTTATCCTTAACATACCTTATCCTCGTTGAGTCCTTAATAGCTTCCAAGCAACTTTCCAAACAACTCAACTCGGTCTACCATAGCATAAGGAGATTCAAAATCAGTGCTGAGTAAAGGCTAAGTTTGTAACGTAAGCTAGTAGCTCATTTTATGTGAGTTTGGGAAGAATCTCCCTTGAAAAAAGGTCCTCCTACAATACTATATACAAAAAAAACAACCAAAGCAATAAAATAAGAACAATATCAACAATAAGGTAAAAAATATTTCATTAACAAGTCATCGACATATCACGACGAGCGACAAGCTCGGATTGAATCCCTTCAGCACCCTTCAACCCTATTATCACCCCTTATAAACTTCTTACATTAACTTAAAAGTATCATTAACATGATAATGAAGTCATTAATAAATGATTCCATCCTTATACCATATATTTATAACAACGGAAACAATCCACAACTCTAACTATCTTCAATTAGCAACGTTATTCACTAGTTCATGTCTAGTACATTCATTTAACTTAATAAACCTCTAGATAACCTTAAGAACATACAATAACAAAATAAAAGTACCTTATACAGTAGCTTCAACTCGAAATCCAAGTTATATTTAACTTACAACATCCCTCAATGGAAATACAACACAATAGAATTGACTTAAGTTAATACAAGTATTATCTTGTAGTTTATCATCCTAACAACATAACCAACATAGAAGCAAGCTTATGAAAAATTAGTAGTCTGTTATACTCACCTGATCCAGTAGAACCAACTTGAAATTTCAGCCAAACACAGCCCACAACTATCCTCAATGACAACACAACCTCAACGAGGTGTTGTTCTTTACTAGAACGAACTTTTGATGTTGAAATATGGTGTAATCCATTTGAAAGACTTGAAGTAACCTAGGGTTGATATGAAAACTGTGGAAGAGTATTTTACATAACCTAAAACCACTTAAAACGACCTCCCACACGAGCTGGAACCACCCAATAATCAGCAACAACAAGAAGAACAAGAAACTTACTAGTGCGACGAGATTCCCAACAATTGATTTGTGTTGTTTGCCCTTTGTTTGGGTCTTGGATCATGAGAGAACCTTCCGAGAGTATTTTTAGGTGTCTAGGGTATGAACATACCGAAAAATAATGAGTTAAAATGAGGGTTAGGCGTCTTATATATATCAATACATCTCAACCGCCATTGTGGGTCCCATAGAGAGCTGCTTGGCGCAGATTCGCAAAAACGTGAATATCTCTCTACTCCACTGTTGTATCGACAAACGTTTAATGATTTAGAAACTAGACTCATAGATCTTCAATTTTGTAGGTAGTTCACCCAATAATTCGAAGTATATTGGGAGAAAATCGTATCTACATGTGACCTAAATTTCAGCACATTTATGAATGTAACTTGTCATGACCTTTGCCAACTTTTGTTCCACAACTTGCTAGACTTAAAAACATAACACGAATATCATACGACTAAAATAACTCATAAAATCACCTCCTTATCTTGTTAATCACCCTAGTCTCATCATAAAAGTACATGTTATAACATTCCAAATTTGTTGACATTCGGCGAAACTTATTCCTTCAATTTGTTTAGTTTCTTAGCCTTTCAACCCTTTTGGTACGTATTATACATGATCTTCAAATTTGTAATCTCCAAGGTAACATGATTAAATTACTTATGTACTCTCAAAGATGATCTCATTTATGAGCTTACATCAATTGAGTTACGAATACTCTTTCGTACGAAGATATGGGGTGTAACAATCAAATGTATACAAGGATTAAGATACATAAATGACTTATATTTTGGCATGCTTTTTAGTCACAATACAGAGTCACATATCTCTGTTACTTTCAAAAGAAGGATAAAACTGAACAATAAGTACAAATTAGGGCTACGCCATGAATCGAAAATTCATATGCATGTTTCTGATCTAACTCAACACCTCATAATATCAAACCCTATTCCCGACACAAGCCAAATGTCCAAAATAGCACCATCTAAGTGTTGTTCTCATCGGGCCAAAGTAACATGGGTAACCACCTAACTCTGGAGGGAGGGATCCATATCCAAGTATTGTTACGGCGTACAACCCGATCCACTAATAATACTGAAGTCCATAATCAATATTTGCTCATAGTTTCCTTTGTGTCAAATCCTTAACTTTCCGTAATATCCAACTCTCCGACTCATGTATATGCATATGAGATGATGTAATAAAGGCGTACCGAGATATGAATTTTGCGGATGAAAATCAACATGAATAGGAGATAGCTATGACTAATCATGTAATTTAACATTTATTTTTCTAAGGCCCGATCATGATATCAAATACGAGAAACAAGAGAAGATAATCTCAGATTATAAGTTAAATAATCCAATTGCAAAAATATGGCTTAAATAGAAAGCCTAGCATGGTGAAAGGAGTCCGTCAAGTTCAAATCACAATTCATAATAATACATAGTCTCTAAATATGATTTAAGATTCATCACATAGTCAAAAAGTCAAGGAAGCAAGGATAATAAAAGTCTCAATAAGGCATGATATACGCTTAACTCTAACCGGCTATGGTAAAAACCTAACTATGTATATATGCTCATCACCTCGCATATATAAAGCACCTAAAACATTGTCACGACCCGAAATCCCACCTTTCAGACCGTGACTGCGTCTAACGTTGAACCCGCTA
>ML276187.1:0-42966 GCA_005239495.1 Nicotiana undulata
CCATGTTGTATGGAGCTGAGTGTTGGCCAGTCAAGAATTCACATATCTAGAAGATGAAAGTAGAAGAAATGAGGATGTTGAGATGGATGTATAGGCACACTAGCCTGGATAAGATTCAGAATGACGATATTCGGGAGAGGGTAGGCGTGGCTCCCATGGATGACAAGATGCGGGAAGCGCGACTTAGATGGTTCATACATGTGCGGAGGAGAAGCCTAGATGCACCGGTTAGGACGTATGAGCGGTTGACTTTGGCAGGTACGAGAAGAGGCAGATGGCGGCCTAAGAAGTATTGGGGCGAGGTGATCAGACAGAACATGGTGCGACTTCTTCCGAGGACATCGATCTTGATAGGAACATGTGGAGGTCGAGAATTAGGGTGGTAAGCTAGGGGGTAGTCGAGAGTTCTCCCCTCTTTGTACCGGGTAGTCTGATAGAGTTTTGTTTAGGTTTATTAGCGGTCTATGTTGTGTTTACATTATTTTTTTCATAGTTTTGTGTTATTGTCCTGTCACTTATTCTCCTAGAAACATACTCTTTACCCTTTTCGGGGTAGGGGTAAAGTTTGTGTACACTCCATTCTCCCCATACCCCACTAGTGAGATTGTAATGACTCGACCGGTTGTTTTGAGAAATTGCACTTTGCTCGGTTGTTTAAGGGCATGAATAGCTCCGTATGATGTGTTATAACTTATGTGAATTGTTGGTTGTGGTATTTCACGTTATCCGAAATTGATTTGGGAGAATGGTATGAGCTAGAAGCTCTTATTTTGAAAAGTTTGACCAAGTTTTTGACTTTTGAGTAAACGAATTCAGATTTGGATTTTTATGATTCGGTTTAGCTTTGTTGGGTGATTTTAGTCTTAAGAGTGTGTTCAGAATGTAATTTGGAGGTCCGTGGTAGAATTCAGCTTGAATTGGCGAAAGCTGGAAGTTTAGAAGTTCTTAGGCTTGAATTCGAGGTTGATTTGGTGTTTTGGTGTTGTTTTAGGTGTTCCGGAGGTTCGACTAAGTTTAGATAATAATATATGACTTGTTGAAATTATTGGTTGAGGTCCTGAGGGCCTCGGGTGAGTTTCGGATAGGTTTGGGTTGTGTTGAGTTCGTTTTTTCTTATGTTTCGACGACATTTCTTCAAGCATAAATGATATCATATTGAACAAATGAGCTCTGATTTCTTTTTTGATTGAAGCATTAGATCCGTATCATAATTACGGACCCGTAACAAAAAGAATCGTCGAATTTGGACATCGTATGATGAATTTATGGTCATTTTACTAAAAATAGAGTGATTTTTTACAGATTAATTACGAAATTGCCACTGACGGCGTATTTAGAAATCTGCACTATTTGCAAATATTAAAACCTACATATCTCATTCATTATAAGGTCAAATTGAGTGATTCAAAAACCTAACTTGACTAAACATTCACAAGGAATCCATTGGAGGTATAAAAAGTGAGTTTCAGGATTGTTTGGCACGAGACACGAGGCAAAATAGCTGGCAGAAAAATATATTAAACAAGGGTTTGTTCATTCGGTCATATTTTGAGCTTGAGAGCTCGGGTTTGGGCGCTTTTGGAGGCGATTTTCACCGTATGGATTGAGGTAAGTATTCTCTACTCGGTTTTGGTTATATTTCATGAATCCATCTTCGTTTTTGGGATTTGTTTGATGATTTCAAAGTGAAATTGAGGGAGTTAGGGTTTGAGTTTTGGGGAGTTTTAGGTGATGATTTGAAGGACCAAACGGAGTTCGATTTTGATAAATTTTAAATGGTTAGACTCGGGAGAGGACGAGGTTTATTATTCTGCCATTTTGACTGATTTCGAGAAGTGGGGTCTGGGCCGGGTTTTGGCCAATTTTGGATTTTTGGCCTATTTATGTAGTTTTTATTGCGGAATTCGAATTCCTTAGCCTATGTTGATAGTAGTATTCTAGTTTTGGTTAGATTCTGAGCTTTTGGAGACCGAGTCCAGAGACGAGAGCATCCCGGAGTAGGATTTTTCGCTGTTAAGGTAAGTAACATTTTTAACTCTGGCTTTGAGGGTATAAACCCGGAGAATCTGATATCGTGTGAATGTTTGGAGGTGATACCCACGCTAGGTGACGGGAGTGTGGGTGTATACCTCGAGGGATGGAGACTTGGTCCGACCCATGAGCTTCATGGCCATCATCTGTGTTTACGTAGTTACTTGTTGTTGAACTTGTCTGCCTTCATGTTAGAGATCATGCTTAGGCTTTATTCATGCTCACATTATTTGTGATCACTCATAAAAAATATTGTACTTGTTTACCTCAGTGTCTATTATTTGCTAATATGTTGTGATACTTGATGGGGGTTGTGTTCCCTTATTTGTTGATGATGGTGAGACTAGTGACGTACATGATTGAGTGAGGCCGAGGGCCTGGTTGTGAGGATATTAAGGCCATAGCACGTGATTTGTCCGCGTAGCACGTGAGCTGACCGTGTGTGTCCAGGTATTGATACCATAGCGCGTGAGTTATCCGCGTAGCACGTGAGCTGACCGTGCGGATCCAGGTATTGATATTATGACACGTGAGCTGTCTGTGCTTAGCGCTTGGGCTTTGGGATCCCCTCCGGAGTCTGTACACACCCCCAGTGAGCGCATAGTGTTGAGTGTATTGAATGTTGAGTGCGAGTGATGAGTGATGGAGTGCCACTACTATGAGGTTGCATTTACTTTTGATGTTTCAGCATTTATCTGTTAAATTTCTTTGTGGAATTTGCTGAGTTATGAAATTTACCTGTTTATTCCTGTTATTTTTAAATTGTGAAAAATAAATAATTGGACTGTATTGCTTAGCTTGTCACTACTACTCAGTTCCTTAGTTATTTCTGTTATTACTGAGTTGGTTGTACTCATACTACACGCTGCACCTTATGTGCATATCCAGGTGAGTTAGAGCGCGGCGATCGTTGAGTTCAGGCCAGCTATTTGCGGAGACTGCAAGGTAGGTGCTAGCGTCTACAGGACCTTGTTACTCCTTTTATCATCTATTTCCTCTTCGGACAGTTAGATAGTTTATATATCTTAGTTCATAGTATAAACGCTCATGACTTAGTAACACCCCAATGTTTGGGACTCGTTTCCGTATTTTTCTATATTATATTTAGAGTTGATTTAGTGTATGAAAAATTTAAATGTTGAAATGTTTTATTAATTTCTTATAATCGGTTTAGTAGTTATATTTTGGAAAATATGCTTGCCTTGTAACACGATAGGCGTCATCACGAACATGGTTAGATTTTGGATCGTGACAGAGATTTTACTGGGTATGTTATTGTTATTTGTTATAGATAGCGGGAAGTGGGTATGAACTTTAAATGCTCAAGCGGGTCACAAATGAAATAGCTAAATTTGGACTAAACTTGGCTTCAATTAAATTAACGTGAGAAATTATAAGATGGAGGGAAATTGGCAAAGATCGCCTTTTTCTTAAATCAAATAAGCGGAACTTCGCACAAAGTAATTAGGTAAAGCATATAGATATGCTAAATAAAAAGTTAGGTAAAGCATATAAAACAGTAATACATATGAAGGGATTTGTGAGAATATTACATGTAAATCTACAGTGTGTCAAAGGAATTTGCATCCAAGTTAAGGGACAAAATATATATTAGGCCAAAATTATTTGATGTCTAATACGTATATAAGTCAATAAAACGAGGCGAAAATACTAACTAAATATGTGCAACATTTATGAATTTATGTGATAATATTTGATTATATTATTGGAGCTTTCATTCGTAAAGTTGTGCACAGAGAAGGATTATCAATTAATGGGAATTTCATATATGCAATATTTGAAAATAAAATAAATATTATTATTTGAAGTTTGAGTCAATTATCCTAAGAAAGTTTAGCTTTTGTCTAAGAAAATGAAAGAAGCAAATTCTTTTAATCTTTGCTTGAATGTAATGAATATGTAAGACATTTAAAAGAATTAATTTAATTAGTCACTCACGCAACTATATATTTAGTTAATAGGTGTATAATATATGTATAATTCAGTTATACATAAAGGAATTTGACTAGGGGCATTTTCATATATACTCATTGATAAGTTGGTATTTTATCAACTTATCTCCTCTTAATACTTAATCTTTTGTATAATTTTGTTGAGGAACTAAGATATTTATTGACGTTTACTGGCATATTTCAGGTGTCAAGTGATTTAGAGGTGATGGTGAAGAAATCGTGCGAAAATAAGTCAAAAAGTGGTGAAATGAGCAAAAAAGATAACTGTCCAGTTTTTACTCTATGCGATCGCCAGTGATTGTATGTGATCGCATAAGTCCAGGAAAATAAACTATGCAAACGCAAAAAGATATATGCGATCGCACAGAAGGAAGGTTTGGTCAGCGTGTGGTCAAAGGCTCTATGCGAACGCATGACAGGTTGTGCGATCGCATACCAAAAAGGAAATTATTCATTGCGATCGCCAGCCTTCAGACGCGAACGCACAGTACAAAATTTGGGCAGTCCTGGACAGTTTTGGAATTTCACTCTATCTTCCCCCAAACCATTTAATACTCGACCTTAGCAGATATTTTCAAAATCTTTGGCATTGTTTTAACAATTTTTGAGTCTTGAAGACTAGAGAGAATATTTTTGCAAGCTAGGGTTTACACACACACTTGGGTTTTGAAGATTTCAAGCTTGTGGTTAAGGATTTCTTACCCATTTATGTTTATTCCTTCATTTCCTTGCTTTGTATTTCATATTTAAGTGTGTAGTATTTATTTCCAACACTAATTCTTGTTTATGGAAATATTCATGTTTAAAGTGTGGATTAAATACCTTGTTGTGCTAATGTATTGAATGATTTTTATATATTTATGAAGTGAGTTAGTGTATATTTAATTATTCTTGTTCTCTAATGTTTCCAAAGGGATTAGCTAACTTAATGACTCGCCCATTAACTCCGAATTAATTTTGGAAAATATAATTTGGGGTTGGGAAAGATTAATTAACAAGAACTTGAGGTTTTAACCCTCGTCTTATAGATTCTACCTAGGGATAGGATTGAACTACTTGTAGCCATATCCGGGTGTGCTTAATCTCTTAATTGGGTTAGAATAATTCAATTAGGAAGTCTTGTTAGTCTTCAGGAGAAGCTAATTAAGAATTGTTATCTGTGTCTAATTAACATAAACTCGCTCATATTTGTAAAATTATGAAATACATTAGATCGTTACTTGAGTGTAATTCCCGATGCATTTATACTTGTAGCCATTGATCATTTTACTTGCTTTCTAGGTTAGTTTACATTTTTGCATTTAGTTATAAATATTTTTACAACCAAAAGCTAAGTGTTTGGCATTGCGCGATAAGTGATAATTTTCTTACATTCCTAATCGCCTATATATTGTTCTCTGTGGGATTCGACCCCAACCTAGTTGGGTTACTATATTTGACATCGATCGCTTTACACTATTTTAAGGTGTAATTTGAGCGTATCACTCATTTTTTGGACCACCATTAAAGTTATACCCGCATTGTACAAATTTTGTAAAATGTACCCGCTCGAATCGAAATTAATTTAACCTCTTTAATGTAACTTCAGAAATCAAATATGAAGTTCTTCCACCTTTCAAATGCAACTTTAGAACTTTGAATCTGAAGTAGTTTAATCCCCTCAATGCAAATTCAGAAATCAAACCTTAAGTTCTTTTAACTTTCAAATGTAGCTTCAGAAATCGTAAGTTCTGAAATATAAACTTGTGCTTCGATTTTCAACAATTCAATACCAAAATCTACTCAAAGTGAGCTCAACCTTTGAAACATAACTTTCAGATATCACAAAGAATAAATTTCAATCATCAAATTGTCAAAAAGACAACAAATTTAAAAAACTCTTTGCAACTAAGAAGAGGAAGAAAAAGAAACTCTAAGCACAAAGAAGAAGAAATAGCAGTAAAGAAGAAGAGAAAAGTGTATACATATGAAATTATCTAAAAATTAGGTATTAATTAAATTATTTTTAAAAAAACGGGCATAAATCCAATGGGTGAAGCAAAATTGGACGCTACATAAAATTACCTTTGACTATGGTTGTTGGGCCCGGGCACAACCTGGGCTAATCGTAACTAGTATTGAAACATACTAAAAAGGAAAAACATAGATTGAGTACTTCTATTTTAATTTTGTACAAGAAATAAATTCAATTTGGAATTAGAAAAAGGAAAAATGACATGTATAGTCGCTCTCAAAATAATTGCCGAAAAATATATATTTATATATATATATACATTTTTCAGTTACGGAATATAAATATTTGTTTGGTCGCTAGCTAAAAATGAAAAAAATACCAGATTGGGCTCATAGATGTCAATCCGATAAGCCCAAATCCTATCTAGCCTGTTGGATAAGAATAATGGACTATTGGACTATATAAAAGATGAGAACTCCCCGTCCGACTCTTTTCCCGGCGAGCTCCTCGGCGATGTCTCTCTCCGGCGAAATCGAGTCGTAAGTTCTCTCATCGTCTCTGTAAATTTCTCTCTCTAGAATTCTTCTTCTCTGTCTCTAGTGATACAAAAACCCTAACCACCTTTTACAATATATTTTCTGTTATATAATACGGATTATGAATTGCCACTTTGTGCTCCTCTGAGCTTTTCTATTTTATAATTTATTTGCGTCCTCATTTGTATTCTATTTGTCATTGACTTGTAACGTAATGATGTTTGATACATTTCGAACCAAACTGAATCTGAAATGCGAAACTGGAGCTAAGATAAAACTAAGAAATAAGGGATTGTTCATACTCTGAAAATGAAGCTCAAGCTCAATACATATATTAGATTTCAGCTTCAGTAGCGTGATTAAGGAGCTGGACTTGACGTGACAAAATAGAGACTACAAACAGATCAATTTGTAGATAATACCACTTCTACATAGAAAGTATTAGGGTTGAAATGCAATCTCCCCAAAGTAATAACTAACTCCCAATCAGCCAGAGATACACGTACTACTCACACAAGCGCACACACAATCTCTACTCTCAGTTCAGCTCACATCAATGTTCTATTAATCTAGCTTTAATTATTGCAAAGTTTCTGTAAATTTATATTGAGATGAGGAAAAACATATTATTGCCGTCAAAGATGAAAAAGTTAACATTTTTTGTGATTTTTTGAGTTTGATACTAGTGCTTTAGGCAATGCAATAGTTATAATTTAATAGTACTCTCTCTATCAAATTAATTCTGATGGAAAAAGATATTAAAGTTATTGTTAAAACTAAAAAGTTAGTTTACTAGAGAAAACATCGTGTCATTTAAAATTTAAGTAGTCTAAGGAATTTGAATTCTTGAATGTGTGAAAGTTATAAACAATGAGATGATGTTAAACGTTTTGGTACATTCCAAAATGAGAAGAGGGACACATAAGTTGGGATAGAAAACGCAAAGGAATTATTGATGGCCTACAAGGGCCATCTTCTTGATTTAGGAGAAGATTAAAAATGTTCTTTGAGAATTTACCAGCATTTTTTTTCCTTTTTAAGTAAAATATGTTGCCGATTTAT
Organism: Nicotiana undulata; assembly: GCA_005239495.1. Classification (NCBI taxonomy): domain Eukaryota; kingdom Viridiplantae; phylum Streptophyta; class Magnoliopsida; order Solanales; family Solanaceae; genus Nicotiana; species Nicotiana undulata. Next base: position 7,557 of record ML276187.1, read on the forward strand.
CTATGCTTAAAGCTGCCCTGTTATTGACTCGAGGTTTAAAGACGCCATACTATTTGCAAAAATGTCATGCTAGTGTGATGACAGTCAAATTGTGCTGAGTTCTCTTCTTTCGGCGCTGCTACTATTCCATCCATCTATTTTTCGGTCGATTCCTCGGTGAGATCTATCTCCATCGAAATCTATTAGTAAGTTCACTCATGGTCTCTTTCGCTTTCTTCTCTAGGATCTATTCTCTTGATTAAATAACAACAACAACTACCACCCAGTAGAATCCCACTAGTGAGGTCTGGGGAGGGTAGAGTGTACGCAGACCTTATCCCTACACCGAGGGGTAGGAAGGCTGTTTCCGGGAGACCCTCGGCTCAACTGACGAGACAATAATATCAGAAAAGAATAAAAGAATAAACCTGTAACAACAAAAGAAACCAAGAAAATAATAATCAGCATCGAAAGAGACAACAAATAAGTGGAAGGGTAATAACGCAATACTATGCAAAACGAGAATCCTATTCTCTGGTTCTAGTGAGACAAAAATCCTAGCCCCCTTTTACAATTATTTTTAGTGATGTAGTACGGCTTATGAGCTGCAGTGTGTGCTTCTCTGAGTTTTTATTTTCACAATTTATTTGCATTGTCATTTGTATTCTATGTGATATTGGCTCATGAATTATGATGTTCTATATATCTGCTTTTGATTATTGTAAAGTCTCTGTATACTTAATTACTTATAATAGAATGAGGAAAAGAGATGAATGCCGTCAAAGATGAAATTGCATGCTGTTGTCATCAATTCTATCCACACTGGCCACTTGAGTTTTGAAGTTAGTATGTTAGCAGATGTGAAAATTACTATCTTTAATAATAAATACCCCTCCACCATATAATTTTGATGGAAAAATATTAAATTCATGGTTAAGAAGTTAGTTTAATAGGGAAAACATATTATCAAACTTAAATTTGTGTAGTTTAAGGAATATGAGTTTTTGATAGTGTGAGAGTTATATAAAAACGAAATGATGTTAAACATTCTCGGGCGTTCCAAAATGAAAAGAGGGACACATAAATTAGATAGAGGGAGTAAACTTTTGTGTTATCAGTGAACTTTAATGGCAAAATGTTACTTCATTTTCGATTGATTTATAGATCAGTTTCCCTTAACATTTATATCTTTTCAAATTTGTAGGTCTCAAACATATCCACTTGTAGTGATAGGCTGACTTTACACAAGACAATAGGTTACTCTGTTCCTTAAATTAATTGAGGGATAATATTTATTCACCTTTTTTTTCCCAGGGAAGTGAAGCTTGGAGAAAGCATGGGTAGCTTCTTTGTTCCACCTCCACCTTTCTTTGACTTTGAATAGCTTTGTTCAAAGTTTTTCTCTTAAAACTCTCTGTAAGTCTTTCTGGCCGTTGCCTGTGAACAGATTGAGAAGGACTCATGATCGCGGTCCAACTATGCTGCCTTAGTTTCTCTATTCACTCACATAATCTTCATTCCCTACCTGCTGGTCCTTTTTCTTCTTTCCGCTTCTCTCTTTCTTCTCTATCTCAGGTGGTAACCAAAAAGTCTGCTCAAAATGCAAACCGAGAAAATCCTGTTCTCCTTCACTACCTAATAAACACCTTGGACTTTCCAAAATCTAAAGCCCTGGAAGTATCCAACCGTTATCCTTGGGTCAAAAATGTTGAAAAAGCTGAATCGGTTGTTGATTTCTTCAAGTCCATTGGATTCACAGATGCACAAATCCAATCCGCTGTTCGTAATGTCCCACAAATCCTCCTGGCCGATGTTGAAAAGACACTCAAGCCAAAGATCCAACTATTACAAGAACTGGGTATCACTGGTTCTGATCTGGGTAGGCTAATTTCCACAAAGGCGATTATATTAACACGTAGTGTGGAGAAAATACTAAAGCCTTGCATTGAAGTTCTTGATAAAGTCCTTATAAACGGTACTGATAATGGTGATTGGTTCCGGGTTCTGCGAAGGTGCGATTGGGTTGTACACAAATCCCCTCACTTGAGACTGATTCCTAATATTTCATATCTGGAGAGCATTGGGATTGTTGGGTCTCAACTATCATCACTCTTGAAGAGACAACCTCATCTTTTTGCTTTGCCTGAATCTGAGCTTAAAAAGCTTGTCGCTAAACTTACGGATATTGGATTTTCTACCGATTCAAGAATGTTGGTGCACGGCCTTCATACTCTAGGTTGTATTAGTCACGAGTCTTTTTCGAGGAAATTGCTTTTGTTTCAGAGTTCTGGTTTCTCCATAAATGAGTGCATGGAAATGTTTAGGAGGGCGCCAAGTTTATTCCGAAGTTCAGAGGATAAAATTGGACTTGGACTAGTGTTTTTCTTGGAAACAATGAAGTTAAAGAAGTCAACTTTAGTACAGCATCCTACACTTTTGATGTTTAGCATGGAGGATAGAGTGATTCCCAGATATCAAGTTATTCAGCTGATTAAGTCAAAAAATCTTGTGAAAAAGGAGCCAAGTTTTTATTATGTGATGTGTTTGTCGGAGCATGTGTTCTTGGAAAAGTATATATCAAGATTTACTGAAAATGCAGAGGAATTATTGATGGCTTACAAGGGCCATCTTCTAGATTTAGGAGAGGATTAAGAATGTTTGTTAAAAATTTTGCCCGGCATTTTCTTTTGTTTTTTGATCTGTAAAATTTGCTGGCAATCTTACTAGGAGTTGCCCTACTATTGACAAAAATATCATGCTAGTGTGATGACAATAAAAGGCAGTTTGGTGTACTAAGCTCTCGCTATGCGCGGGGTCTGAGGAAGGGTCGGATCGCAGAAGTCTATCGTACGCAGTTTTATCCTGATTTTTGCTAGTGTGATGACAATCTGAAATAAAAATGGTTGTGACAGATCTCACTATGGTTATAAGCTTCGAAAGTGCATAGTCAAGGTGCACTTTGAACATGGAAAATGTTGGATCACCTACTAATATCACCATCTTAAATTTTATGTTGTAATTCACAATTCTATTTCTTTTTGTTACTTCGATGAAAAATGATGCCTTCTGTGTGATATGGGAGGAGGCCTTGACCAAATGGGTACTCACTGTTATACTCCCTCAGTGTAAAAAAATTGACACTACTTCTGTATTAGTCTATTTCGAGAAGATTGACACATTCTTATATTTCCTTTAATAGAATCATTTATGGCCACACAAATATTATAATGTGTTTAAGATCACAAGTTTTAAAAACTTTATTGTCACACAAATATTATAACATATTTGAGATCATAAGTCTTTCTCTTTATTAAACATCGGGTCAAGTTAAACTAGAACAAACAAATTGAAACGGGGAAGTAACAGTTAGAGGAACTTTTTTTCCGGGGTCTCAGTCTTGGGGTGTAGAGTTATCTTGTACGTTTTTTTAGTATAAATGACACTAGGTAGCCACTCTAAAGGGCTGCTATTTAATTAGTTAGTGTCTCTTGAACCTGAAATTAAGTTTTTTAGTTTAAAATTTCAGGACAAAAATAAATACCGACAATCTCTAAATAGCATCCCTAAGAATGATTATCTGTGCACTTATGGGAAATTGCAGGAACTAATAAAATAATTAGAGTGCGCGAAAGCTAGTCTAGACGACACTATCATAAAAAGAATATCATGCAAAGGAAAAAGACATTAACTAAAAAGGAAAGAGTAACGAGTAAAGGCTAAAAATATCATGTCAAGGCCACTTAGATATCTATTACAAGAATAGTGTTTTGGCTGTTTCTCTTTTTTGGACTAACAGCTTCTGCAACTGACGCACCAAAAACGGAGAGAAAATGAAGAATCTCTTGGAAGGGTATGATAAAAAGAACAAAGGAAAATTGGATAAGTTTCAACTTACATAGCAAAAAGTTGGCCTTTTGCAATGATGAATGTGGACAAGACTTATTAGTGGCGGACAAGCTAAGCTACGGGTTCAACTAAACTCATAATTTTTGACGCGGAGTAAAAATTTGTATGTAAAAGTTCATTAAAATTGCAAAAATAGTAGATATGAACCCATAAATTTAAAAATACAATGGGTTTAATATTAAAAACTTTAAAATTGAACCCATAAGATTTAAATTCTGGATCCGCCTCAAGAGTGTTTTTTTGGAGTCTTTGAAGCTTTTTTGGATTCAGAAAATAGCAAAATTACTGACTTTAAGATGCATTATATCAGGAAAAAGAAGAAGTCTTGGGAATGTATGAACCATTGCTTCATCTATATCCCAAACTAGAGAAAATATAATATGATGGATGAAGCTTATCATGCTGGAAATTATTTTCCTTCTTTAGGATTAAGGGTGTGTTTGGTACGAAGGAAAATGTTTTTTTATGGAAAATGAGTGGTTTTATCACTTATTTTTCCTTGATTGGTTGATAAGTGGAAATATTTTTCCGGAAAATACTTTTTAGTATTTGGTTAGAGAGTAAAAAATTATTTTTTATGGTACTCTCCTCACCCCTTCCCCAAGTCCACATGTTTGCTTGCTCCTCCCCCTCCCCCTCCCCCAACCTCCAAAAGAAAATAAAATACTCATTTGTTGAAATAGAAAAAAATTCTATTTATAACATAAAACAAAAAAGCACTATTAATAATATTTTTATTTAGAGGGTGCGTGGGGTGGGGGTGGGGGTGGGGGTGGGGGTGGGTTGGTAGAGATGAAGAAGGTTGAAAAAGAATTTTGAAAAATGTTTTGCCTTCTCTTGATAGAGAAAATATTTTCCTTCAATTGGAGTAAAATGAGATATGAGAAAAATATTTTCTAAAACATTTAAGCCAACCAAACATATGAAAATTGAAAAATATTTTTCAGAAAATATTTTCCTTCGTACCAATCACACCCTAAAACGTAGTTGTCTCAATCATATTTGATATTAGATTCACATAGGGATATAATTTTGAGAATTAACAAACTTCTAGTTTTAAAGAAATTCTAATTTCCTTATAGAACAAAATACAAGTATTTGATGTTCAATTTTTTTCTTTCTTCCCGTTCTTGCAAGATTTAAATGGTGACCTTTGGCACAATAGTGAAAGTTTCCTCTGTGTAACTTGGTGGTCATGTGTTCAAGTCGCGGAAACAGACTCTTGTAGAATAATAGGTAAGATTGCGTAGATAAGACTCAATGTGGTTCGACCTTTTTCCTTAACCTAGCACATAGTGAGAGCTTAGTACGCTGGGCTATGTTCTTTTAATAATTTTAATGTAAATGCCCCTAAATAGAAAGTCCTGACTCTGTGATAGAAAAGAGTTTTTCTTTAAAAATAGGATGAGGATTACTAGTCTTTCCCTAATTTTTGCACTTTCTTTTCTTTAAAAAAATGAGTTAGCTAGTAAAGTTCACAACTTGACTTACAATGGCTGCACTCAATTTCTTCATAATCTTCACATCACTAGTCTTACCAATTGTATCTGAGCCTCTGTTGTCAACTTATGTTGTCCATGTTGATACCAAAACCATGCCATCTCATTACTTAACTCAAGATGAATGGTATAATTCAATGGTTGAATCAGTTCTTGAAAACAAAATGGACTCAGATTCTACTTCTCCAAGATTGTTCTACTCATATGATGTTGTTTTACAAGGTTTTGCAGCAAGAATGACTGATCAAGAATCTGAAAAACTAAATAAATATCCAGAGGTCATTCACATTTTCAAAGATCAGTCTAGAATTAAGCTTGACACTACACGTTCGCCGAATTTTCTTGGCCTAAACACAGATTATGGTCTGTGGCCAAAGTCTAACTTTGGAGATGATGTTATAATTGGCCTTGTTGATACAGGAATTTGGCCTGAAAGTGAGAGTTTCAAAGACAATGGTATTGGTCCTATTCCAACAAGGTGGAAAGGTAAATGTGTTGATGGAATTGAATTCAACGCGACGAGCAGTTGCAACAGAAAACTTATTGGTGCTAGGAATTTCGTTAAGGGGATTGAGAATGAGTATAATCGCCAATCGCCACGAGATCAAAATGGACATGGAACACATACTGCTTCAACTGCAGCAGGTGGAGAGGTAAATGGTGCCAATGTATTTGGTTTCGCTAAAGGGAAAGCACGAGGGATCGCGAGTAAAGCTAGGATTGCAATGTACAAAGCTTGTGGGAGTAGTTCTTGTGCAGAGTCTGATATTTTAGCAGCTATTGAATGTGCTATAAAAGATGGTGTAGATATACTTTCACTCTCCTTAGGATACGATGATGATCCGTTTTACGAAAATCCAGTGGCAATTGCAACATTTGCTGCTGTTAAAAGGAACATATTTGTTGTCTCCTCAGCTGGAAATCTTGGACCTCATCCATTTTCAGTTCACAATACAGCACCTTGGGTGACAACAGTTGGAGCTGGATCACTTGATCGCGATTTCCCCGTTGAAGTCAAATTATCAAACAACAAGACTTTTGTTGGTTCTTCTCTTTATCCAGGGAGAATCAGTGGTAAAAGTTACCCTCTTGTTTATATTGAGAATTGTTCTAGAATGACAATCGATCGTTCTAAAGTTGAACGAAAGATTGTAGTTTGCAACACTAGTAAAATCGAAGCTCTAAGAAATGGGATTTTAATTCAGAAAACAGGTGGTGTTGGATTGATTGAATTGAATCTTGCAACTGAAGGAGAAGGGCTTAGAGCAATGGCTTACACATTACCTTCTACAACATTGGGTTATAAAGAAGGTATAGAGCTTCTTTCTTATATCAAATCCAATGCTAATCCAAGAGCACGATTCGTACGTCGAAAGGATACAGTAATTGGGAAAAAAGTTAGAGCTCCAATTGTTGCTAGCTTTTCTTCAAGAGGGCCTAATGTTGTTGTTCCTGAAGTCCTCAAACCTGACCTCATTGCTCCGGGTTTGAACATTCTTGCTGCATGGCCAGGTGATTAGAGTCGGATACAGGATTTAAACTTTATGGTTTCAACCTTTATTTGAATATGTAATTTTTTTCGAGATTTTAGTGAATTTCACATTGAAGGGGAGCCTTGGTGTAACTGTCATGTGACCAGTAGGTCACGGGTTCGAGTCGTGGAAACAACCTCTTGCAGGAATATAGAGTAAGGCTACGTAGTGGTTCGGTCCTTCCCCGGACCCCGCGCATAATGGAACTTAGTGCACCGGGCTGCCCTTTGGTGAATTTTCACATTGTGTGGAAGCAACCACTATGCGTTAGGGTAGGCTGTCTGCATAACACCCCTTGGGGTGCGACCCTCCCGCCGACCATGCACGAGCGCTGAATGCTTTGTGCACCAGTCTGCCCCTTTTTCTTAGTGATTTTTTCACATTGCGTCTGTCTATGCAGGTGACATTTCCCCGACACGTCTCAAGATGGATCCAAGGAGAGTAAAATTCAACATAAACTCGGGAACATCAATGGCATGCCCTCACGTAGCCGGAGTAGCTGCCCTAGTCCGCGCTGTTCATCCAGATTGGTCCCCAGCTGCTATAAAATCCGCACTCATGACTACATCCATAGCATTCGACAATGCACAACTCCCTATCATTAAACACGAAGACATGGAGCTAGCAACCCCGATCAGCATTGGTTCCGGTCATGTGAACCCTGAATCGGCTATTGATCCGGGCCTAATATACGACACTGATACATCAGACTACATAAACTTACTATGCAGCTTGAACTATACAGAGAAACAAATGAAACTTTTCACAAACGAATCAAGTCCTTGCCCGGGGTCTACTGGATCGCCACTTGATCTTAACTATCCATCACTTTCTGTTATGTTCAGGCCTGATTCCTCTGTTCATGTAGTTAAGAGGACACTAACACAAGTCGCGGTATCTAAGCCCGAGGTGTACAAAGTAAAGATAGTGAATCTGAATTCAGAAAAGGTGAGTTTAAGTATAGAGCCAAGGAAGCTGATGTTTAATGAATCTTCAAAGAAACAAAGCTATATGGTCAAATTTGAGAGCCATTATGTATTCAACAGCAGCAGGAAAATAGCTGAGCAAATGGCGTTGGGTTCGATATCGTGGGAGAGTGATAAGCACAATGTTAGGAGCCCCTTTGCTGTTATGTGGGTTCAGCAAAATTTCAATAACAGTAGATTATACAAATAACTTGATGTGTATGTACATTGTTGTATGTATTGTATTGTATCATCGTACCTCTAGCATCCGAGTATGTACTATGTTGTATGTGTTGTATTATCGTACCTCTAGCTCCTCCGAGTATGTACTATGTAGAATCATTGTAGGCCTCTAGCCTCCGAGCATGCACTATGTTTTTTGTGTTGTATTATCGTACCACTAGCCTATGAGTATGTACTACGTTGTATCATCGTACCTCTAGCCTCCGAGTATGTACTATGTTGTGTTATGGAACGTCTAGCCCACCTTGTGATTTGGTAATTGTTACAAAGACGATATATTTATGTATACTAAAGTATGTCCAGATGCTAATCCACGAAAAAACGAGGGACTATTTTGGCTAAATAGAGATAATGGAATTGAATCCGACTGTAATTTACACAGGTTTTGCTTATAAGAAAGGTTTATTTACAGATTACAGAGCTTTTCAGCCTTGCATATCAGGAGCAAACCAATTTTAAAATTGAGTACAAGAAATCGTATATATATATATATATATATATAAATATAGCTTGTACACAACGAGGTCCCGTAGCTCAGTTGGTTAGAGCGTTGGTCTTATGAGCCGAAGGTCGCGGGTTCGAGCCCCGCCGGGACCAATATAGTTTATTTTGGGCGAATTTTCTTAACTTCTCATAAGTATATATTTAAATGGTTTATTTACAACCAAAAGAAACCATTTTTTACCCCCAAAATGTTGTAGTGAAGCAGTAAGTACTACTCTATAGACAAAAAGTCACCCGCAGGAGCGGAAAGCCACTTGACTGTAAGGAGAGGAGCTTAAAACCAATATCTTGGGGAAATGCCTCTACTCTACGAACCAAGTCTTTCTGACGAGGGGGGATGCGGAGCAATAGGTCGAATTACTATATAAAGAAGAGTTGTAATAGGACTTCTTGTTCGAGTAGGAATATTTCGGTTTTTCTCGTTCCTTCTCTTCGATAAGAATAGGGATTTGAAATGAGTATCAAGTCCTCTATGGCTGAACTAGATTAGATTTCGAGGATGGGTAGTGGATAAAAAGTCATCCCGAGGTATACTCACAAACTCTTTCACGAGCTGGACTCGAACCAGCATCTCTGGGAGCAAACGACAGGCCCAGAAAACAACCTTTCATTTTGATCGTGACAAAAAAAAGAAAGAAGAGAGGGAACTTGGAGTTGGCGACCACGTAACAGATTGCTTGCTTACCAAGCCATCCTGGCTTTCACTCCTCCAGTTAGATTATTCTGCTTTGTCTCACCCAGGCGGCCTACCCGCTTTCCTTTCGTTCAGCTGCCCTCAACCGCGCCATAGGGACTTCTCAGTGCAAATCCAATTCATTATCATCCACCGAGTATTCTATTTATATAGGCTGAATTTTGGCTATGTGTTCGTATATCGCGAGACAGTAGATTAAAAAAGTCGTTACACCCCTTGTCCCCGAATATGGAGAATATGTTCTCATAAAATCTTGCTCCAATCTGACCTAGCTGGCGAGATCCTAGTTCGCGACAGAGAACAAGACATCTCAAATTGGATTAGTCGAGTCCCAAAACGGATACTGAACACTAAGCGAAAAACCACCCAAAATAAAACACCTTTAAATATAGTTTGAACTCTTTATTTTTATACATAAAAAAAACCACCTTTGATATCCTTTAGCTAATGACGAAGAAATTAGACATGGTAAGTCAATACTATGCTAGTTTCAGTGGAGGTAAGTCACCACAAATTTTTTGATTAATTACATAACACCATTAGCCTCAAGTAAACATGGATCAATTCTCCGAATTCAACTAAACTGAAGTTATTGATTAATTCTTAGAGTTTGATATTCAAATTCTGATGAAGAAGACGAAGAACAGTAGAGAGGGATGAGTTTAGAGAGAAGTTAGAGAGAGAATGAGTGGAAATGAAATGAACCCATAACTTTCATTAACCCTTCAAACCCATAAAATCTGTAGATTACAACAAATATAATTAGTTAATAATATACCCTATTAACTAATTAATTGAATCTTAACTAACAAACCGTAATTAGGAAAGTAGTTAACTAACTAACAATAATACGGAAGACATGAAAAGACTAAATTACCCTTATTGATTAACTACTAAGTTATCCCTTTCTCAACGCTCCCCTCAAGCTAGGAGGTGCGAAAATATTTAGAACTCCTAGCTTGGACAATAAGTATTCATGTTGAACTCTGGCAAGGCCCTTGGTAAGTATGTCTGCAGGTTGATCCTTACTGGGAATGTATTTTGTTACTATCAACCCTTGTATTATTTTTTCCCTTATGAAATGGCAATCTATCTCTATATGCTTAGTTCTTTCATGGTATACATGATTGACTTCAATTTGAATAGCAGCTTTGCTATCACTGTATACTTCAATAGGTAAAGATACCTCAATACTCATTTCTTTCATTAATCCTTGTAACCAAATGAGTTCAGCTACTGTGGCTGCAATACTCCTATATTCATTTTGCAGAGCTCCCAGACACTGTTGTTTGTTTCTTTGATTTCCAAGTTATTAAATAATCTACATATTTAATTAGATACCCTATTACTAATCTTCTGGAAATTGGATATGCTGCCCAGTCTGCATCACAGTGGGCAGTAATATTGTCGTTGTTTGAACTGGACGATAGAACTCCTCTTCCAGGTTGATTCTTGACATATTTCACAATCCTCATAGCTGCTTCCATATGAGACTTCTTTGATTGTTGTAGAAATTGACTAAGAGTTTGTACACTGAAGGATATATCAGTCCTGGTCATTGTAAGATAAAGTAATCTGCCTATCAGTCTTTGATATGAGGTGATATCAGCTGGAGGATCATTAGTTGACTAGATTTTGCAATGATCATCATATTCCCTTGTTGTCAGCTTAATATTGCTGTCTAAAGGAGTAGCAATAGGCTTTGCAGCACTTACTCCCATTTCTGAGATGAGTTCCAGTGTGTATTTCCTTTGATGCATCAATATCCCTTGTTCAGACCTTGCAAATTCAATACCCAAAAAATATTTTAACTCACCTAAATCCTTCATTTTGAACACCTGTTGTAGGTTGTTTTTTGTTTCTTCAATCAACTTTAAACTGTCACCTGTTATCAACATATCATCAACATAAACCAACACTAAAGTAATACCTTCAGAGGTCTTTTTCATGAACAAGGAGTGATCAAATTGGCTTTGATTGAAACCAGATTTGATTAGAGCTTCAGTTAATTTTGTATTCCACTGTCTTGGAGCTTGTTTTAACCCATTGAGCCTGCATACCTGATTCTTCTCCCCCTGGCTCTTAAATCCTTGTGGAAGCTCCATGTATATTTCATCATATAAATATCCTTGAAGAAATGCATTGTATACATCCATATGATGTATATGCCACTTTTCTTTTGCTGCAATTGCTAGCACTGTTCTGACAGTTTTCATTTTGATAACTGGAGAGAAGGTTTCTTGATAATCAATTCCTTCTTTCTGGCTATATCCCTTTGCTACTAATCTAGCTTTAAACCTTTCAATTTCACTTGTGGCTTTATATTTGATTTATAAATCTATTTACACCCTATTGGTGTTTTTCTTGCAGGCAAAGAAACTATGTCCCATGCATGATTGCTTTGCAATGCATCAACCTCTGCTTTCATAGCTTCCATCCACCTAGGATCTTTTATAGCTTTTGTATAGGTGGTAGGTTCAGTGACACTTGAAGAAGTTGCAGTGAAGGCTTGATATGCCGAGGATAAACCTTCATAATTAATATACTTTGATATAGAGTATGGAACTTCTTGATGAACATTAAGAGATACAAAGTCACTTAACCATATAGGAGGTCTTTTTTCTCTGTCAGATCTTCTGTGCCTAGCTTCAACTATTGGATTTGTAACTTGTATTGGCTCTGTATGAGACACTTCAACTATTTTCAGAATCTGTATTTTGAATTTCTTGATGCAGATTGTCTATGACTTGATTTCACTTCCTTCATTAACCTGCTGACTATCATATATGTGATCAGAATTGTTCTCAAATTCTGTTTCCATCCCATTGTTTGTATTTTGAGCTAAAGTCTGATTATGTATATGTATAGCATCTGGCACAACACTTTGAATATCTTGTAACTGAGAGTTGGAGATTGTAAATATAGGCTTTGATTGTTCTTCTTTCTTTTTGAAAGGAAAAACATCTTCTCTGAACACTACATTTCTATTGACAAAAAATACGATATTCTCTAAGTCATATAATATGTATCCTTTTTGAGTTTCTGAGTATCCCATGTGGACTGCAGTTTTTGTCCTTGAAGATAATTTGTCATGTTGATGTACTATCTTTGCATAACAAAGGCAACCTAGCACCCTCAGATGGTTATATAAGGGTGATTTTTGATGTAGTTTTTCACAGGGAGTTTTATTATTGATGACAACACTTGGGAGTCTATTTATCAGATATACAACAACAACTACACAATGACCCTAAAATTTTATAGGTATTCCAGCTTGAAACCTGATTGCTCTGGTAACTTCTAAAATATGCTTGTGCTTTCTTTCAGCAACTCCATGTTACTGAGGAGTGTAAGCACATGAGGTTTGATGTATGATTCCCTAGCTTTTGAACATGTCAGTACATACTGAGTTTATAAACTCAGTGCCATTATCGGTTCTAATGACTTTAACAACTTTATCAAACTGAGTTTTGATGAACACCACAAACTGTTGTAGTAAAACACATACTTCTGACTTTTGTTTAAGCAAAAACACCCAAATTATTCTTGAAAAATCATCTACTACGGTTAAGAAGTACTTGTTACCATCATATGTAGGGATCTTATATGGCCCCCACAGATCCATATGCACTAAATCAAACTTGATTACAGTTTTAATACTACTACTAGCAAAAGGTAGTCTTGACTGTTTAGCACAAGGACAAACTACACAATGTTTTATAGTATCAATTATCATATCACTTTCACTATGAAGTATACTTTTAAGAACTGTGGATGAAGCATGACCAAACCTCTTTTGCCAAAGAGCCATCTATGTAGGTGTAGTTGTTTTATTCTGGCTATATTCTTTAGTTCCAAATGTAACTGATAAGGATGTTCCAATAGCTTGTCTTTCTAGTATGTAGAGACCATCATCCTCTCTACCAATCGCCCTCACCTTCCCACTGAAGAGTTCTTGAAATACACAGAAATCAGGAAAGAAGGTTGCTGAGCACTGTAACTCCTTTGTTAGTTTAGACACTGATAGCAAGTTGAATTTAAATGATGGAACAAAAAAAACATTTGTAACTGTGTTTCCTTCTGATATGGTACTAGCACCAATATGAGTTACATATGAAATGTCTCTATTTGGCATAAAGATCCTCTTTGGTTTTTCAGATTGAGACACAGTAGAATCATTTAGCATATTCAAATTAGCCACCATGTGATTTGTAGCCCCAATATCTATTATCCATTCTTGAACACTGTTGGACACCATCAGAGCACAATTAATACCTGCTGTGTTGGCTGCAGGAGTTGACACTGTGCTTGAAAAATGACTGGTTCCAGATTTGTTCAAGTTGAGAAGCTGAAGTATCTGATCATACTGTTCTTTTGTAAATGTGGATCCAGTCATTTGATTCAACTGATTAAAATTGAGTCCATTTACTGAACCTTTGTCCTCAGAACCTTGACTTATGTTCATATTAATATTTTGTAAAGGACCTCTTGCATCATTAACACCTGTGTTTGTCTGTTGCACCACATTATCAGTTATAACACTATAAGCAGCATTAGTACCTGCTCCCCCTTTCTTTTTAGGTCTATAGTCAGTTGGATATCCCACCAGCTTGTAACAGCTTTCTTTGCTATGTCCCTTGAGTTTACAGAAATCACATTGAACATTGTAATTTCTCTTAAACCTTTGATTTTCTGTGGACCTTGAATACATCACTGCATCAAAACTATCACACATCATTGCCGGATTTGCACCTAGAACTCCTGAAGCATTTGATATTGATTTCTGACCTTCATCACTAACTATCATAACATAGGCTTGATTAACATTAGGCACATGACTTCTCATTAGAATCTGGCTTCTTGCTTGAGCATAAGAGTCATTAAGTCCCATTAGGAACTGATACAACTTCAGTTTTTGAAGATACACTACAAAATCTTTAGACTTAGGGCAATCACAGCCTGGTGCAGGCACTAGAGCTTCAAATTCTTCCCACATATCTTTAAGTCTTGAGTAATACACAGACACATAAGCAGTACCTTGAGACAATGTTGCAATTTCTTTATGCAAATTAAAGGACCTTGAATCATCTACCTTGTTAAATCTTTTAGACAAATCCTCCCAAACTACTTGAGCACACGAAGCATACATAATTCCTCCTAGAAGATTTTTTGACACATAATTCATAATCCACGAGAGTACCATTGCATTTACTCTCTCCCAGTGGTTCCACAAAATTTCTGGAAACTTTTCTTTCTTACATGAACCATCAATTAGCCCTAGTTTATTTCTTCCTAACAACGCAACACGTATAGATCGATTCTCAATACCTGTGAGTTGGCATGATATGATCTGAATACCGCTTACATCAGCTAGAGATAGAAACAGAGGATGGTTGTAGTCAACTCCAATTGGCTGATTTCCAGTTCCAACAGATGAATTACCCACTCCAGACGCTGTTTGATCCCTTGCATGTGGTTGAGGAACAGATCCATGTAATAAACCTTGTTCGTTATCCATTTGACAAGAATTCACAAGAATTTTTGAATTGATCTTTTTGATTTGAATTCGATCGACTACACGAGCTAGAATTACAAACTCTTAGGCTCTGATACCATGAAGTTATTGATTAATTCTTAGAGTTTGATATTCAAACTCTGATGAAGAAGACGAAGAACAGTAGAAAGGGATGAGTTTAGAGAGAAGTTAGAGAGAAAATGAGTGGAAATGAAATGAACCCATAACTTTCATTAACCCTTCAAAAATCTGTAGATTACAATATATATAATTAGTTAATAATCTACCCTATTAACTAATTAATTGAATCTTAACTAACTAACTGTAATTAGGAAAGTAGTTAACTAACTAACAATAATACGAAAGACATGAAAAGACTAAATTATCCTTACTGATTAACTACTAAGTTATCCCTTTCTCAACATAAATATACTACTTTTGTTTCGAATTATTTATACATATGCAATATACATATATACGTCTAGCTGACCTAGTAACTATTTTTTAAATAGGACAAGACATCCGTATCAAGAGATGTTCTACTCAGAGAAAGTAGATTACAATTTCGAACATTTTCAGAAAATGTAATGAAATCATTTCTTTAACTGAAAATATTAAGAAAAGAATTACAAGTAACAACTTAAATATTGTAAGTATAGCCATAAATTAAACATTCTCTGACCGAACTAATATTGCTTAACTTTGTAAGTGGGACCTTAACTAGCTGAAAATTAATTTTGTTGCCTTTTTAAGATGTCATCTAGTAAGTAAAGAAATTGTATAAAATAATTAGTATAGCCAAATAGGGACCATAACTTCTTATATTTGAACTTTGTCAAATATTGATAACCTTACGTAAGAGATCCCTTCAAATCCCCTGAATCCAGCTCCTATAGTTCGGAAGAGTTTCTCCATATCTATGATGAAGTGAGGCTTAATATAATATATTAATATCTTTATTATTATGTATAGGGGTGTACGTGGACCGGATTGCAGTGAGGTTTTTATCAAAATCAAACTAAATCAATTATATCGGTTTGGATTGGTTCGATTTGTCGGGTTTTTGTTACTTAAATATTATTTCAATCGTACTTTGTTAAATTTTAGATTAGTAAATATATGCTTACTAAAACTTTAAAAAATTGATAAATATATTATCTATTAAAATATTCGTATGGGAGAATTTACTTGGTAACACATGACAGTTATCTTTTTAGTCGTTTCACAATATTTTTTTTTTTGTTGATGTACAATTTTAAGATTAATCGAATTTAGTAATTAAACATAGAAATCAATACGTACCTAAATAACAATAATCACTTCAAAATCGAAAAAGATATAAAAACTTAATAGATCTTGATATATGAATAAGGAAGAATAAATAGATTGACGCATTTCAGTAACACTTGATAAAGAAGTGATCATACAACCCGGCCATTATGTAAGGTTAGTAAATATGAAGTCCTTCATATTATATTAAATATTATATCATGTAAGAGAAACCCTAAATATTTGTAGACATTTTAAAAGAAAATTCGATATAAAATATATATTAAAATTATATATTTATATGTCGGTTTGGTTCGGAATTGTTTACTCGATGCCAAACTAAATCAAACCAAACCTTGTAATATTTTTTAATCGATTTGATTTGACTTTTCGAATTGATGTGATTTTTTGATTCTTTGTACACCCCTAATTATGTAAAACAAGACAAAAATTTGTGAAGAGACTTCGTTCCTTTTTCTATTTTTAGGCTCCATATATAGATTTGTATTCTTATCTTATTTGTTCGAAAATGACTTTGTTTTGAATAGAGTTAGTGGTACGTATGCCTACTTTGATTACTTAACTAAAGAAAACAAACTTATAGCCCGTTTGGTCAAGCTTCTAAATTTAGCTTATTTTGAGAAGTGGCTTTTTTAAAAGTACTTTTTAAAAAAGTGCTTTTAGTGAGAAGTAGTTTGTGTTTGGCTAATTAATTTGAAAAACACTTTTAAGCAGTAATTAGTGTTTGGCAAAGCTTTTGAAAACTGCTTCTAAGTGTATTTTTCTCAAAAGTGTTTCTCAGAAAAGTGCTTTTGGAGAGAAGCTACTTTTTTCTGCTTCTCCAAAACTGCTTCTGCTTCTCCTCAAAAGCACTTTTTTTTTCCATCCAAAAGCTTGGCCAAACACCTCAATTTTTGGCCAAAAGTGCTTTTGGCCAAAAAAAGCACTTTTGGCCCAAAAAAAAGCTTGGCCAAACAGGCTATTAGTTTTGTTTCCGAATTTATGGATTGAAATCAGTCAAACTCGTAACCTCTACTCTAGTTGCTTTCCTACAATAGCGAAGTCAAAATTAGCTTACAATGTTCTAAGATTTATTATATACTCGGTCTGATCCAGTTTACGTGAACTTATTTTCTTTTTGATCAGTTTAAAAAAGAATGACCCCTTTCTAAATCTGATAACAATTTAGCTTAAACTTACAATTCTATCCTTAATGAGAAGCTTTTATAACC
The DNA here is from genome assembly GCA_005239495.1 of Nicotiana undulata. Classification (NCBI taxonomy): domain Eukaryota; kingdom Viridiplantae; phylum Streptophyta; class Magnoliopsida; order Solanales; family Solanaceae; genus Nicotiana; species Nicotiana undulata. Next base: position 24,895 of record ML276187.1, read on the forward strand.
ACACTAATACTCTGAACTCCTTTTTGACTTGTTTAGAACTACTACAAATTCTAAAAGTCTTCATTTTTTCTTAAACCCCGTACTCTGTTAAATAGGTTGATATAAATTGGAACGGAGGGAGCATGTAACAAAAGTAATATTGTCCAATATATACAATATTATTATCCGACAAAAAAGTATTCAACTGAACGACCACCAGTATTAGAACTCCATATGCAGTAAATGTTACTCCCTCCGTTCCAGTTTATGTGAACCTATTTCCTTTTGGTTCGTTCCAAAAATAATGACCCTTTTCTAAATTTGAAAACAGTTTAGCTTAAACTTCCAATTCTATCCATAATGAGAAGCTCTTATAATCACACAAATACTCTAGATCCCTTTTTGACTTGTTTAGGATCACAAATTCTAAAAAATCTTTATTTTTTCTTAACCTCTGTGCCCAGTCAAACAGGTTCACATAAATTGGAACGGAGAGAGTACCAAATTTTGCCGTACAATGAAAAATATGAAGTACAATGATCTTTATTTTCACTTAATTAAGCTTCTAAGAAGATTCACATCAACTACGCATGCAACCGATAAGTAGGAATAGCAACTAAATGTTGAGCTCTAGATGTAACTAGACTAAATTTCTCAGTCATATCTAAATCTTCCGGCATCATACCGTTTGGTAGCTCCCAATCAAAGCAATGAACCAATTGCGCTAACACCAAGCGAACAATGGTGAGCCCTAGTTGTAAACCAGGACAACTTCTTCTCCCCGAGCCAAACGGTAAAAGTTGAAAGTCACGTCCCCTAAGATCGATATTGCTACCAACAAACCTTTCTGGTCTGAACTTCTCGGGTTCGGGCCAAGTTTCTGGATCTCTTCCAATTGCCCAAGTATTTACTAAAATTCTTGAACCTTTTGGTATATGAAAACCATCAACAGTACAATCTTCAATGGATTCATGTGGAATTAAAAGTGGTGCAACAGGATGAAGCCTAAAACCTTCTTTTATTACCATATCTAAGTACTCTAATTTTTCCAAATCTGACTCGTCCACCATTCTATTTGTGCCAACTACGTGTTCCAACTCATTTTGTAATTTCTTCATTACTTTAGGGTGCCTTAGAAGTTCAGTGAAAATCCAGTCAATTGCTGTTGATGCAGTGTCCATTGAAGCTATTAACAAATCCTGCATAGAGAGTTCTTTATCAGTTGCTAATTAAAGTCATAGTAAGGGTAGCTTGGTTGGAAAATAAGTTATTCCATGATTAATTATCCCGGGATTAGTTATCTCGAGATTATTATCCTACCTTTCCATAGAGATAAAAATAACACTATAATCCCGAGATTAGTTTACCGCAATTTTATCCCCACCAAACGTGGGATAAACTCATCTCAAATTAATCCCGAAATTAATTACACCTTATCCCTCGTATTATCAGTTAGTCTTTTACATAATAACTCTCACATATAATATGAGAGTTATAATTGAGATGGGCGCTATAATTTCATCCAACTTATCTAGTGTGTACAAGAGATGATGTTAGCACGTACAATACCTCTAAACAAGATAAAATATAAAATACCATAAATGTCCCTATGTAAGCGAGCATGTTGAGGGAGAAGTGCCTGCTAACTCTCTCTTATAGAATAGTAGAATAATATATACCACTCCAAAGGCGGCATCTAGCAGATGCATGCGTGTAGCAAGGACAATGACTACATAAGCTAAAAGACTGATAACAAGATATGCCAGAAGTCTAAAATGTCACAAAAGGCTTCTTGGGGAGGGGGATATATGTGGTATATATATATCTTTTGAACCCATATTCGAAGTGTAATAAATTTAATGATATGAATCTAAAGATTTAACCATCCAAATTTAAATTCTGAATTCTCCCCTTGCCACGAAAAAACAAAATGACTAAAACTAGACTAAATGAATGAGTGTTCCATTAACATTACCAGCAAAACAGCTTTGACATGGCGGCGATCGAACTCGAATTCAGCTTCTCCAGATTGCATAATAGACATCATAGTATCAACAATATCCTTAGCTTGTTTATTTTCCCTCTTGGAATCTTGAACATGTTCATCAACAATTTTCTCCAAAAAATCATCAAAAATCTTTGCCAATTTTTTCATACGTGGAACAAATCCCTGCAAATCAAACCTATCAAGAAAAGGAAAAAACTCACCAATATTTGGTGTTGCTGTTATAACTAAAGTCTCTTGAATTACATCTTTAAAACCCCTTTCATCAAATTCTTCATCCATATATTTCTTTCCAAATACCATTAAACAAGCCATGTTTGCACTTAGTGAAGCAAGTTTAGCACTAATATCAACTTCAACACCATTAGAAGCTGCCCGATTGAGAAAAGTCACAAAATTTTCAATCTCTTGTTTTCTCATGGACTGAAATGAATTGATCTTGAGATTACTAAGCAATTCTAACGTGCACAATTTTCGCATATTTCGCCAATAAGGACCATATTTCCCAAAAGTAAGATTTCTGTGATTATATCCTATGTATTGAACAGCTGTATTATTTGGTCTACTAGCAAAAACAAGATCATGTTTTTTCAAGAATAGTTCAGCAGCATGAGGAGATGAAGCAACAATAACAGGAACAAGACCAAACCTCATACTCATTATAGGACCATGTTTTTTGGCTATGTGATAAAGATCTTGATGTAGATTTTTGCCAATCATAAATAGATTTCCAATAATTGGAAATCCTTTTGGACCTGGAGGAAGTTTCTTTTTCTTTTTCATGAATTTGTTGTGTAATTCTTGGAAAATGTATAGGACTATTACTACTAGAACAAGAACTTGCCAGATTGAGGCCATTTTTGGAAATTAATGTGTTTTTGCTTCCTAAGTTGCAAATAGTAATATATAGAACTAAGTTGAAGTTTGGTTTCAGAAGCAGACAAATGGAATTAAGAATGGTGGTGAAAGATATGAATTATTAGGTCCCCGTCATAATGTCAATCAACCATATTTTTGGGATCCGTCTTCATCTGTCCATATCAGAAAAATACAAAAGGAAGTACAAAAATAAATGAGAGAAGAGGAATGGAAGAAACTAATGGTGAAAGGGAAAGAAAGGAAAAGGAGTTCTCTTCCCATGTGCTTATAAAGATGATAAAGACTTCAAAATGATAGTACGTTGATGTGGGGCTATAATTTATGGTTTATCACATTAATCGTCTTGTATTTTTATACGCTTTGATGATAAAGTACACCTTATTTGTGTGTAATAGGGTCCATTTTATCTGTAGGTGAATTGGAGATGAAAGTAGAAGAAAAAGGAGACCTACAAGTCGAAAACATGCGCGGGAGCAGTGAATGAGAGAACCTGACGACACCAGGCTTGAAGCTGGCGTTGCAAGGCAAAGGCCAAGCAGAACCAGGCGTTAGGCTGGCGACGCCAGGCCTGGGACCAGGTTCAGTCCGAGTTTTGAAGGCTTAATTCGTTTTCGGGTTTGACTAGGACTTGGCTTACACGTTTAGGTCTTTTCCTACCCATATAAATAGACATAAAAACGCCACTTTTAGGGACTTTTGCAACTGGAGGCAAGGATAGCTCGTAGAACAACCACCGGGAGTTAGAGTCAACAATTTCGTTACTAGCTAACACTAATTCATCGCTTACTACGATCGCACTAAGGTTTCGTTATCTCTATTCCCGCCTTTACACCCTCTGTATTGATATCTCAAATACATTAGGAGTGGTGTTGTTTAACGCCTACCTAAATGAGTAATCTCTCTCGATTAATACACACTAAATAGGTACAGTTAATTGAGAGCCCTTCAATTAACAATAACAAACATATAGTTGAACAAGTAGAGAAAGATCAACGACAAATTTCTGTAAAACGTAGTGAACAAATCATCCTCCTATATGGTTCCATCAAACCCTAGATGGGAAACTCATAATCATACTAACAATCATGATAATAATTGAAAGCATTAAAATACACAGTAAGGAAGAAAGAAAGAGAAAACTCTTGCGATTCGTTGCTTCTAAGTGTTCTCATGGTCTTTTTCCTCTCAAATAATGACTAACCCCTAGGAAATAGGTTTAGAACCCCTTTTATACATGTTGGGGGCATGTAGGGTTGAAACTACCAAGTCCTAGATGAATCAGGGTGAAAGCCGCCCTTAGCCGTCTCGCTTGGCGCCAACCAGGACACAAAAGTTTTTTCACTTCTGTGTTATTCTGCCTTTGGTGTTTTGGTTGGTGCCTGGCACCAACCTAGGCATCAAACTCATACTCCCTCCAAATTCTTCTGTTTTTACTTCACTTTGTATGCAAGCTTGCCAAATCAATTCAAATTGATTCTTACACCTAAAAACATCATTATTAAGCTCGAGTCACAAATATTTACACCAAAGTTAACAAGTTTGAGGTATAATGTAAGGCAAATTACATGCGAAACATGAATTTTTAGCCTAAATCACAATCGAATTTGTCATTTTCAACGTATTCTTTCTACTACTTCCTAGGGACATAAGAGATGCAATCTTCCATGTGATTCAATGTAACGACCCGACCAGTCGTTTTGAGCTCTAGCACGTCGTTCAATAGGTTGAGGCCATGAGCAGCTTCACCTCAAGTATTATGACTTGAACGCATGGTCGGAATTGAATTCCGGGAGTTTTGGAGTTGATTTGTGATGAGAATTCTCGTTTCAGAAGCCTTAAGTTGAAAGAGTTGACTAAGATTGGATTTATTAGTAAACGACTTTGGAATCGAGATTTGAAAGTTCTAGCAGATTCGTATGACAATTTCAGACTTGGGCGTATGTTCGGGTCGGGTTTTGGATGAGCCGTGAGCGTTTTAGCGCATATTGTGGAAGTTAGCATTTTAAAAGAATTTCACAAAGTTGGATTGAAGTACATTTCAGTGTCATCGCTGTCAGTTTGGGATTTTGAGTCTGGGAATAGCTTCGTATGGTGATTCAGGTATTGGGAGCGCGATCAGACGTAAATTCGGAGGTCCGTAAGTCATTCTGGAGTCATTTGGCTAAAGTTAGAAAATTTAAAGGTTTTTGGGAAGTTTGACCGGAAGTGGACTTTTTGATATCGATATCGGATTCCGATCCTGAAAGCTGGAATAGGTTCGTAATGTTGAATATGCCTTGTGTGCAAAATTTGGGGTCAATCGGGCGTGATTTGATAGGTTTCAGCATCGAATGTTGAAGTTGAAGGTTTTAAAGTTCATTAAGCTTGGATTTGAGTGCGATTCATGGTTTTGGCATTGTTTGATGTGATTTGAGGCATTGGGCAGGTCCGCATTATGTTTTGGAACTGGTTGGTGTGATTAGACGGGGTCCCGGGGGCCTCAGGTGGATTCCGGGTGGTTAACGAATCGAAAATGGAGTTTGAGGAGGGGATGAAACAGCTGATGTCTGGTGCGATCACACCTGTGCAATATGGGACGCAGGTGTGAGAGACGCAGGTGCGACATATGGCTCACATATGTGAAATTGGACTGAAGCTGGGGGAGCCGCAGGTGCGGACACTTGGGCCCGCAGAAGCGAAAGCGGCGCATGTGCGAGGGAGGCGCTGTAGAAGCGGATGCGCAGATGCAGCAGTTCGACCGCAGGTGCGGAGGTCGGATCTGGTCAGTGTGTTATTTTAAAAACAAGGATTTGGCTCATTTTCACCATATTTCCTCCATGGGAGCCGAATTTGGAGCAAATTTGGAGTGTTATTTTCATCACCAAGCACGAGGTAAGTGGTTTCCACTAGTTTTGAGTTAAATGCAAGGTTTATATATATATTTAGTCATGGAAACTTGTAGAAATTATGGGATTTGGAAGAAAACCTTAGAATTGGTATTTTCGGATGTTGACCACGATTTTGGGCATGAAGTTGAGGGTAAATTATATATTTGGGTTTGTAAGGTTATGGGTAATCATTATCTTCGTAAAATTTTGGAATCCGGCCACGTGGGCATGAGGGTGATTTTTATCAACTTTGCGATTTGGGTTAGAAAATGTTATAAATTGAATTGTTATGAGTAATTGAGTATACATTTATGGGTATGCATAATTATTGACTAGCTTTGGAGCGTTGTGCATCAATTAGAGTCACGGGAAGGGCTTGGGAGCCGGTTATGGAACTTCGGAGCGAGGTAAGTCTCCTTTCTAACCTTGTAAGAGGGAACTGTCTCCATAGGTAAAATAATTGATTATGTGCTACAATTTGTGGGGGCTACGTACGCACAAGGTGATGAGAGTCCGTTCGTAGCTACTATTATGCTTATGTCCGGGTAGTCTAGGACCCAAAAGCATGCTTTACTTGCCGTACGTGTAATTTTACTGATAAATTTCAAAATGCTTAAATCATATCGAATTTGGCAAATGAATTTCTAAAAAGATTAAACACCATCTTCTTGACCATTAAAAGAGAAATTGTCATTTCCGTGGGTAATTGTTTTCCTGATGAAATCTGGATTGACTGTTTGAATGTGTGTATCTATGAGTACCTGTATCGCACGTATGATTTGCGAGCGGGGTAACTCTATTATTTATATTTGACCGCGTCGCACGTATGATTTGCGAGCGGGGTAATAGATACATCTATGGTTCGCGCTGTTCAACCTTTCGGTAGTGCACATTTTATTATTGTTGGATCGGGTCGTACGACCTCGGCATTCTTGCACATGATATTTGCTGGGTACCCTTTTGTGATTTGAACTGTTTTGTTGCCTTGAGATATAAGTTGTGAATTGAAATGACGGAAACTGAGCTCAATAATTATGGAAGAAGTTGTCCTTTCCTGTTGTTATTTGTTATTTGATTATAACATCCATGTTTATCATCACATTTGTACTCACACTACACTTGCAGTGCATTTTTGTTGCATAGTCACATGTATATATAGCGGCCTAGCTTGGCGCAGTGGCATGGTTGATATGGGGACTTAGGTGAGCTGCATCTCTCGGGATGACTCGCTGCCAACAGAGTCTCCTTCAGAGTATTCTGTTGTATTTTTCTCTACTGTCCCATTTGTATTCCGGACGCTCATGTACTTGTGTCACCAGGTTCTGGGATGACTTTGGGATTTAATTATCATATGAATTTGTTAACTCATTGTTATTTTCTCAGTAAAGCTCATTAATTATTATTTAATGTAATGAAAAGAAATGGTTTCAAATATTAAAATAGAGATTTAATCAAATTTTATTGTTGGTTTGCCTGACAGTGGTGTCCGGCTCCATCGCGACCTTTAATAGTATTTTGGGTCGTGACAACATGGTATCAAAGCACTAGGTTCCCTTAGGTCTCACGAGTCATGAGCATATCTAGTAGAGTCTTGCAGAACGGTACGGAGACGTCTGTACTTATCTTTGAGAGGCTACATGGCTGTTAGGAGTACTTCCCTTCTTGATTCCTCATCGTGTGTGTGATTCCTTTGAGGCTTATGCCTATGTTTCCTTCTTACTCAATCTTACGCGACGCGAAGCGCTTGCAATGAATCACGAATTTGAGGAATCTTAATGGTACTACAGATATGGTGCATGATGATACTCTCTGCATAATTGGTTGGGGCTATTGTCGTCGCCTTGCGGAAGGATATTCTGTCATTTGAGCTCGGTATATGCACTTCTAAAAGATTTGAGGCTATGCGCAGATTGCTATGACGCTTATGATTGGTTATCGCACGATATTGGTGTAATGATGGTATGCTTGCCTATGAATTGAGGCAGTGAATGACTTGGAAGGATGTTTACTCAGCGCAAGATTTGGAGATTCAGTGTTTCATTTCCGGCGAAGGAAAGGCAAACGGGCTATAAATGTTCAGGTTTGGGTTGATAGAGTAATGAGACTTGGTGTTTTCAAGAGAGGTGGAATCTTCATCTGTGATGAGGTATTGTCGTCCTTGATCGAATATAATGTGTTAAGTTCGTCGGTGCTATGGGTTCTTCAATTTGCATTTGGATCAGAGTATTGTGAAATTGTGTCGGGGAAGCGGCGATCAGAGATCGCGGGGTGTAGTGGTTCAGGATTGAATTGGTATTTCTAATGCTGACGGCTCGAGAAGGATGATCTTCGGAAAGGTTTAGAGTGGTAGCGATCTGTCGGTTTAAGTGCCGCGGGGATAGATATTGATTTAAGGCAACGACCGGGCAACAAATGACGAGGAAAGACATGTGGGAAGTGTTAGGAAAAGGTTAAATTTCTAGAGGGCCAGGTGTAAGGAGAGAAAGTCGGGTAGTCATCTAAAGGGGTGAGCTTGACCAAGTGGGAGAGTGGCATCGTGGCATATGGGTTCTGTGGTAGGATGACTACACACCTTGAGGGAAGATTGGGATTATTTGGGAATTTTAGTGGATGGTGATTGGGTCCACAGGTTTAATTTGAAATGTTACCTATTGTATGGCGGGAGATTAGATGCAACAGGAAGGAGTTGCTTGGTATAAAGAAGGATGCAATATGACTTTGAATTGGAAGATATTGTCGCACATTTAGTTGATATCCATAAGGAGCGAACGAACTGGTACAATTGGTGAATGATAACGGGCTTAGGATAAGGTATCGATGTCGTAGTGAATGTTCCCCTTGCACTGATGTTGGAATATGTCAGCGTGTAATTTCCACAGGTGGGTCATCTCCTCTGAGCAGGACAGCGGTCATGTGGTTGGAAAAACTTCTGCGAAGGATTCTACTAACTATACAGTAAGAGGTCGAGTATGTGAATGTTGCTAGAGATTCAGAGTGTTCATGAAATGCTAACAGAAGGATTTCGAGGAATTTGGCGAGTTGGATGTGCAGGATCATGTCAACAATGAAGAAAGAATCTTGGTGGGTTCCAGAGTTGTGTAATAGTAGCTTTAGGCTAAGTGGGAGAGTTCCACCGCCTACGATTGGGTTGCATGGTTATCTACTGGTGAAAATTCTGGCTATCGACATATTGGTGAGTTATTGCAGCTAAGGGAAAAGGACATAAGTGGTAATTTGAGAAAAGGAATTGGTAGAGGTGTGCTGTAGTTGGCCTTATCGACTCATGTTCAGGCTTTGGGGAAAATTCAAGATTTATGCTTCGTACAGAGGTGAGTTACAAGGGAAGTGATTCAGTCGGGTGCTTTATTAAGATGGGTGTTCATGGGCCAGCAGAGCCTTGGAGTTGATTATATTCGGGACCAAGCCAGAGTAGGTGACTCTCAACAACAATCCTAGTGAATTTAAAGGTTAAAATACGGTGCTTGAGGATTTCAAACCCGCGGTATGGTTAAGAATCGAGCTTTTATAGCGGTGTATGATAAGGGGCACAGAATGTTCTATGATATTTTCGACGTGCAGAGTAGCATTTGGAAGAAAAAGAGAACATGACTTCGAATTCATAGAAGAATTATCAGAATGGGTGTACTAGTTGAAGATGCGAGTGTGCGTGTAAGGAGGGCATGAAACGGTTCATGGGTTTGGAGACAATGTGGTCTCGTGGAATGGGGTCACTCGGGATGAATGCGAGTTGAGTTGTTAGGTGTTGAATGGAGTTGTCATTATTTTTATGTCAAGTTAAAAATAAAGTATAAGGAGTTAGATTGGTTAGCCATGGTGGAAATGGCATATTGATGGCAGTGATTAGTTCCTTCAGCGTGATAAAGTTATGCATGTGATTGGTGACGGTGCGCGCGAGTGCTTGTCGGCCGCCGTAATTGATTTTATTTGGAAGCATCCAAGTATTATGGCCTATTATGTGTTAGCGGATCCCAGAAAGGTTATGGTGGTTTAGACCACTACTTAAGGATTTGTATATTCTACGGTTAGGAGAATTCATTCGCGTGTTGTTGTGGTTCTCTTGGAATGAGTTAAGTAAAAAGTTTCTATATGATGAAGTGTTTACCTTATTAGTGGTTCAGGAGTTATGATGAGATTCATGTACGATCGCATATTGGCATGTTAGGTGCAGTGAGCGGTATGAAATTTGGAAGCGAGGATCAAGGTTGCAGTTCGGTGTTGGCTAGGATGTCACGAGCTCGGATGAGCAGGAAAGGGATTTGAATGTTTAGAGTAAGCTGGTGTTGTCTTCAGCGTCACCTGAGATCAGTGGTTTTGTAAAAGAGGCTTTGCATCCAGGTCATGGATTCTTGACTTGCTTTACAACGTTAGTGTATCGGTGGTGTGGATGTGCATACTTGTTACCTTGCGTGGAAGGTCGTAGGAGTGTGACCACGGGAAGATTGTATAAGTGTGACATGTAGTCACTTGACTGATTGAAGGTTTAAGACAAGTATGAAGAATGTGGTAATATCGCCTATTTGAGAATTTATGCCTGGAGGGCGCTCAGTTCATTTGGTTGCGGAATGTGGAAGTTTTCTCTAGTTATGATGGTTGTTCTTGTGTGTAATGGAAAGAGGGGGCTTACTAGGGACCTGTGAAAGGTTATTAGCCTAGTACAGTGTGATCAGAATCAGCTTGAGGTCTGTGGATGGATTTAAATATGAATGTGGGCTCTATATCATGCCAGATGCATTCATTTCAGTATAGAGCTCCTCATGGATGAGTATTAGAATGTTGGATGTTATTTCGACAGCTATTTCATGTAATTTTACATTGTGCTGTGTGAGTTGTGAACGACTTGATCACTTTTTCTTATGTTTTGAGATTCCGCGTAGTATGTTGTTATTTGAGAAGGATGGCTCTTGAGATTCTGATCATATATTGCACCTCAGTGGTGCTTGCGTTTTGTAGCTTATGGCGCTATATGTCTCCCCAATGATGGTATTGTGCACTTAGCGTTGCTTGTGACCGACATTCAGTATTTTGTAGTAATGAGCAATTTAGCTCAGTGTGCATCCCTTTATGTGAATTTTATGTGTGGATCGGGTAGAACGCCTCCACGGGTATGCTATTTGGATCGGGTGGAACGCCGCCACGGGTATGTTATTTGAATCGGGTTGCACGCTGCAATAGTGTGATGTTGATTACGGTTCTCTATATTCAAATTTTGTGTGTGTTTTGTTTCCCATTTTCTGAGAAAAGTTCATATTAGTGCGTGAGTTGAGTAGTCCTTTCCAGAGTTCGTTTTCCTTATGTAGCACATTCGAGTTGGTAGCCTATTAACACATTGTGGCATCATATGAGACTTGTGGTCATGTCTGGGGTGGCTTACTGCCTGAGCAGTTCGTACGGGGTGAGTCAAGATTTTTGGATCTAGGATCTGTGCAATAAGATTATATGAAGTGTATTAAAGAGCAAATGCCATTATTTTATTCAGCATGAGGTTATGGCTCTTGTCAGGGGTATAGACTTAATGATCTATTGACGCGGCAGTTGGTTATGAAATTCTACACATCTCTTCTGTCGTGGCAGTATTGCAAAGGGATAAAACATGATTTATATATGTCATGAGGTGCATTGGGAGCATCAGATTCATGGAATTTCGGCTATTATGATCAGAGAATGTTATTATGGCCCTGTGAATGAAGTGGCGCAAGGTGTGGATTTAGCAAAGGTATACAGTCATGTTCTGGTACATCGTATGGATATTGATACGGTGTTCGTATGTTAGGAACAGGCTTGGCAGAGAATTTCAGACATTGGAACTGGGCTCTAAGGCTTTTGCCTAAATGAAAGAGGATATTTTCAGATTGGATCGAGCTAAGGTGCTCAACTGAGTTGTGGTAGCACAGGTAGGTGCACGAGGTATTAAACAGTGATTTCAGACAACTCCAGCAAAGTTCTTAGCACGTTCGAGGACGAACGTATGTTTAAGTGGGAGAGAATGTAATGACCCGACCGTTCGTTTTGAGCTCTAGCGCATCGTTCGGTAGTTGAGACCATGAGCAGATTCACCTCAGGTATTATGACTTGTACGCATGGTCGTAATTGAAATCTGGGAGTTTTGGAGTTGATTTGTGAATAGAATTCTCGTTTCGGAAGCCTTAAGTTGGAAGAGTTGACTAAGATTGGATTTTTGAGTAAACGACCTTGGAATCGGGATTTGAAAGTTCCAGCTGGTTCGTATGGTGATTTTGGACTTGGGCGTATGTTCGGGTCGGGTTTTGGATGACATGGGAGCGTTTCGGCGCATATTATGGAAGTTAGCATTTTAGAGGAATTTCATAAAGTTGGATTGAAGTACATTTCAGTGTCATCGATGTTCGTTTGGGATTCCGAGTCTGGGAATAGCTTCGCATGGTGATTCTGGTATTGGGAGCTCGATGGGAAGTAAATTCGGATGGCCGTAGGTCATTCTGGAGTCATTTGGCTAAAGGTAGAAAATTTAAAGGTTTTTGGGAAGTTTGACCGGAAGTAGACTTTTTGATATTGGGATCGGATTCTGATCCCGAAAGTTAGAATAGGTCCATAATGTTGAATGTGACTTGTGTGCAAAATTTGGGGTCAATCGGGCATGATTTGATAGGTTTCGGCATCGAATGTTGAAGTTGGAAGTTCTAAAGTTCATTAAGCTTGGATTTGAGTGCGATTCATGGTTTTGGCATTGTTTGATGTGATTTGAGGCTTCGGGCAGGTCCGCATTATGTTTTGGAACTGGCTGGTATGATTGGACGCGGTCCCGAGGGCCTCGGGTGGATTGCGGGTGGTTAATAGATCGAAAATGGAGTTTGAGGAGGGCTGAAGCAGCTGATGTCTGGTGCGATCGCACCTGCGCAATAAGGGCCGCATGTGCGAGAGACGCGACTGCGGCGTATGGCTTGCAGATGCGAAATTGGAATGGGGCTGGGGGAGCCGCATGTGTGGATGCTTGAGCGTACCCGCGAGCGCGCAGGTGCAAGGCTGGAGGCCGCAGAAGCGGAAGCGGCGCAGGTGCGAGGGAGGCACCGTTGAAGCGGATGCGCAGATGCGGCAGTTCGACCGCAGGTGCGGAGGTCGGGTCTGGGCAGTGTGTTATTTTTAAAATAAGGGTTTGACTCATTTTCACCATATTTCCTCCATGGGAGCCGAATTTGGAGCAACTTTGGAGTGCTATTTTCACCACCAAGCACGAGGTAACTGGTTTCCACTAGTTTTGAGTTAAATGCAAGTTATATATATATATATATATATTTAGTCATGAAAATTTGTGGAAATTATGGGATTTGGAAGAAAACCCTAGAATTTGTATTTTCGGATGTTGACCACGATTTTGGGCATGAATTTGAGGGTTAATTATATATTTGGGTTTGTAAGGTTATGGGTAATCATTATCTTCAAAAAAATTCGAAATCCGGCCACGTGGGTCCGAGGGTGATTTTTATCGACTTTGCGATTTGGGGTTAGAAATTGTTATAAATTGAATTTTATGAGTAATTGAGTATACATTTATGGGTTCGCATAATTATTGACTAGCTTTAGAGCGTTGTGCATCAATTTGAGTCATCGGAAGGGCTTGGGAGTCGGTTATGGAACTTCGGAGCGAGGTAAGTCTCATTTCTAACCTTGTAAGAGGGAACTGTCCCCATAGGTGAAATAATTGATTATGTGCTACAATTTGTTGGGGGGGGAGGGGGGGAGGGGGTACGTACGCACGAGGTGACGAGAGTCCGTGCGTAGCTACTATTATGCTTATGTCCGGGTAGTCTAGAACCCAAAAGCATACTTTACTTGCCGTACATGTAATTTTACTGATAAATTTCAAAATGCTTAAATCATATCGAATTTTGCAAATGAATTTCTAAAAAGATTAAACACCATCTTCTTGACCATTAAAAGAGAAATTGTCATTTCCTTGGGTAATTGTTTTCCTGATGAAGTATGGATTGACTGTTTGAATGTGTGTATCTATGAGTACCTGCGTCGCACGTATGATTCGCGAGCGGGATAACTATATTATTTATATTTGACCGCGTCACACGTATGATTCGCGAGCGGGATAACTATATTATTTATATTTGACCGCGTCGCACGTATGATTCGCGAGCGGGGTAATAAACGCATCTATGGTTCGCTCCATTAGACCCTTCGGCAGTGCACATTTTATTATTGTTGGATCAGGTCGTACGACCTCGGCATTCTTGTGCATGATATTTGCTGGGTACCCTTCTGTGATTCGAATTGTTTAGTTGCCTTGAGATATAAGTTGTGAACTGAAATGATGAAAACTGAGCTCTATAATTATGAAAGAAGTTGTCTATTCCTGTTGTTATTTGTTATTTGATTATAGCATCCATGTTTAGCATCACATTTAATTATATTGAATTGACCTCCAGTAAGTGTCAAAGTCGACCTCTCGTCACTATCTCTTCGAGGTTAGGCGGGATACTTACTGAGTACACGTTGTCTTTGTACTCATACTACACTTGTTGTGTATTTTTGTTGCACATGCACATGTATATCTAGCGGCCTAGTTTGGCGCAATGGCATGGTTGATATGGGGACTTAGGTGAGCTGCACATTTCGATATGACCCGCAGCCGGCAGAGTCTCCTTCAGAGTATTGTGTTGTATTTTTCTCTACTGTCCCATTTGTATTCCGGACGGTTATTGTATCTCATTTGTTTTCCTAGAAATTTGCTCATGCACTTGTGACACCGGGTTCTGGGATAACTTTGGGATTTAATTATTATTTGAATTTGTTGAGACATTGCTATGTTCTCAGTAAAGCTCATTAATTTTTATTTAATGTAATAAAAAGAAATGGTTTCAAATATTAAAATAGATATTTAATCAACTTTTAGTGTTGGCTTGCCTGACAGTTATGTCCGGCGTCATCGGGACCTTTAATAGTATTTTGGCTCGTGACATTTAATCTGGGAAATTGTGACATACGTGAAATGCTTACGCCGTTACAGTTTAGCCCAATGGTTCACTACTCACCTATAATTTTTATAATAACAAAAAATATTGAAAATTATATTTTAATCAAGCCAATATAGAATTATAATTCGTAAATATTGAACTTGACATGAGTACCAGTAGTCAAAAGCTATGAATTTGATACTTGAAGTTCTCAAAGAAAATTCACAAAAGAAGAAGTATCAAATTATACTAGAAAGCATAGTTGAAGGCAAAATTTTAATTTTATGGATTTTAAATTCTAGGATAATGACATAAATTGATAGTAATTGAGTTTTGAATTATTTATTAATAAAATTATTAATACAAATACATAATTTAAATAAAAGATACTGAATTCAGCCAAATCTATAAGTGGACTTCTACGCACCTCCGCCCTTGTTAGGAACTTGGAAGGTAGTGCGAAGCTCCAAAAGGAATTTATAGCACTGCAAATATTGCAAGAATTTACCAGATTGAATGGTGGTGAAAAAAAAGAGAGGAATTTATGGGCTTTTGTTTAAATATCAACCATATTAATTTTTCGGGTCCATCTTCATTTGTCCCTATGAGAAAAGAAAAAAAAGAAAAAAAAATGAAAATAAGAAATGAGAGAAGAATATAAAAAAGAAATGAATGATGAAAGGGAAAGAACAAAAAAGATTTTACAAAGAAAAAAAAAAACTAGTCTCCTCCCCCGCTTATTAAAAAACGGTTCTCCAATTCCCTTACCCTCATTTCCATCTTCCAATAATAAAAATAATTACACCTTATTCCCAAACACATTAAAATCGTCAATATATATTTTCACTTCATTCTTTCAGCTCTACTCCTATCATCATTGATAAAATAAAATAAAAGTCAAAAATAAAGTGTATAAATATATATATATATATATATATATATATATATATATATATATNAGAATTGTGAAGTGGTCGGTATTTTTTAAAACCATATGAACGATGGCTTATATTCATACGTAGTGATATTAACCTTATTTTCATGGTAGATATAGAACAAAAAATGCATTACACAAATACGGTGATATGATTAACGAAGATATGAGGCTATTTTTAGCTTGTGAGGTCATGAAATGAGACCATTCTCAACTTCTTCAAACGATTATATATATATATATATATATATATAATCGTTTGAAGAAGTTGAGAATGGTCTCATTTCATGACCTCACAAGCTAAAAATAGCCTCATATCTTCGTTAATCATATCACCGTATTTGTGTAATGCATTTTTTGTTCTATATCTACCATGAAAATAAGGTTAATATCACTACGTATGAATATAAGCCATCGTTCATATGGTTTTAAAAAATACCGACCACTTCACAATTCTCACGGTGCACACTCGCACGCCCGTCACTTGGCATGTGCGTCATCTCAATACTAATCACATAACACATAGTTCGGGGTTTCGAACCCTCAGAACCAAGTTTGAAAGCGTTACTTACCTCAAACCAAGCCAAATCCTACTCAGGGATGCACTTGCCTATCGATTGGGCCTCCAAATGCTCCGAATCTATTCACAACCAATACAATACCATCAATATACGCTAAAGGAATGAATTCCACAAGAAAAACTACCAAATTAGATCAAGAACCCGAAATTGGTTCAAACCCAGCCCACGTCTCGAAATCCGACAAAAATTACAAAACTTGAAAGCCAATTCACTCACGAGTTCATATACGAAATTTATCAGAATCCGACATTATTTAGTCCCTCAAATCATCAAATTAAACTCTCCAAAATCCAAATCCCTCCTCCCTCATTTTCACCCCTAAATTCCACTAATTAGATGATAAAACAATGGGGGAAAAAATCATAGATAGGAGTATTAGAGCTCAAGCTACTTACCTCGCTGAAAACCCTTGAATCTGCCTTCATAATCACTCCAAAAGAAAGAGAAAAAACCGACTTGAAAATGGTGGAAATGAACCAAAATTCGCGAAGTCCCCTTTTTATACTTTCTGCCCAGGCCTTTCGCACCTGCGGACCATTTCACGCTTCTGCGACACCGCACCTGCGGTCAACTCCTCACACCTGCAAAAACCACTTAAGTCCTCAATTTTCACACCTGCGGGCATGCACTTGTGCACCTCCATTCCGCTTCTGCGGAATTGGCCAAACATCTCTATTTCACATTTGCGCCCCAGGTCTCGCACCTGCGGGCTTGCAAATGCGACCAATCCTACACTCATGCGGACCCAGCCCAGGTCCTCTATATCCGCATCTGCGACTCCCTAAATGCACCTGCGGCTCCCCACCCGCAGGTGCGGATAACACCAGCAACCTAAAAAACCAGCAGAATCAGCTATCTCCCAACACCAATAATTGGTCCGTTAACCACACGAAACACACCCGAGGCCCTCGGGACCTCAACCAATCATGCCAATAAGTCAAATAACCCCATACGAACTTAATCGAACCTTTGAATCACTCAAAGTAACATCAAAACACCAAATTACCCTCGGATTCAAGCCTAAGAACTTCTAAACGTTCCAAATTCCACAAACGATGACGAAACCTACCAAACCACGTTCGAATGACCTCAAATTTTGCACACACGTCACAAATGACACTACGAACCTAGTCCAACTTCCGAAAATTCATCCCGACCACGATTTCAAAATTTTCCACTTCCGACCAAAATCGCCAAACTTCCAACTTTTGCCAATTCAAGCCTAATTCTAATACGAACCTCCAAATCAGTTTCCAGATGCGCTTCTAAGTCCAAAATCACCTAACGGAACTAACCAAACCATAAAAATCCAAATCTGAGATCATTTACACATAAGTGAACATCCAATTGACGTTTCCAACTTAAGTTTCTAAATAGGAGACTAGTGTCTCATTCCATTCCGAAACTATTTCTGTCACGACCCCAAATCCTAACAGGCCGTGATGGCGCCTATCGTGGAACTAGGCTAGCCAACCATCACATTGCTACGTTTTTGTTCAATTAAAATAGTTCAAAATTAAATAATAAGCATGCAACCATATCATTAATTAATATAATTGAGTCTTAGCGTCCCCATAATATTCTAAACAACCTCCCAAGAACTGGAGTCAATAGTCATGAGCATCTAAGAATAAATTAATCGAAGTCTGCTAAAACTATAACATATGTCTCTGAATCAAATGCTATAACTAAATAAGGAAGGGAAATGGAGAAGTTGTGGACGTTGGGCAGCTACCTCAAAATCCCGTGAATTACTGTTATCGAACCTGAGTCAGCTACTGCTGCGAGCTAGTACCTGGATCTGTGCACAGAGGCACAAGGAGTCTTTATGAGCACGCCAACTCAGTAGTAATGAAAATAAATCACA